>JAANSO010003125.1:0-12043 GCA_036507315.1 Lepidocyrtus fimetarius | reverse complement strand
AAATATGGTAAGTTTTGCTAAAATATTTTTCTATTTTTTCAAAGTTGCGGGTGTGCCTGGGCACACCTGGCACACCCGGTAGCGCCGCCCCTGGCTACGTCGCATAAAACAGGAAATAAGTTTCTTACAAAAAAGAATTTCCAAAAAATAGTCAACCAATGTATAATATTATGCATGTGCCAGTCATGCACAGTAAAGAACGAATGAAACTGTACCAAGTGTTTAGTAACAACATTTTTTATAATATTGAATAAAAACTTCTTCTTTTTGAAATGAATTACAGGATGAATTTATTTAAGCAAATAAGACAAAAATAATTCATGTGCATTTGTAATGTAAATATCTAGTTGATGAGGTCATTTCAATATTATTTCAGTTCTATGCAAAACTTCAGCGGATGTAAGACTGGCAGAGGTTACGATGATGTTTTTATTTATTTTTGAATTTATTCAACGAAATGAGTCAGAAAAGGATTATTAGTTCTATCAATTTCCTGAGGAACGTCCAGAAAAAGATTAATCTACAAAATGCCTTATCAATGATGCTTTCTAAAACAAATTTGTGTTAAGTTTTTATCTATGAAACTATTTTTAGGCAATGAAACAGGAAATTATAAATTATACTGGCCAACTTACATTTAATAATCCTGGCAATTTTTTAAAATCATTTTTACAATTTTACATGAATTATACAAGTCCACTTTCTTCAAATGTACTATTTTATGCTTTACTAGATTGTTGCCCGATTCTGTCGCATCGGGGTTCTAGATTTAATAAAAAAATTTGCTATAATAATTTTAAAACCACTTGTAAAGAAGCGTTGCACCCAAAGCTATAAATGCTTATTTCGGCTCAAATATTCCTTTGGGCTGAAGCCAAAAAACGCAACTTCCCCTTGCAGTCATACCGAACTTGGTGTCTTTACCCGGCGGATTTAACAAACTCTTAAACATTCCGAAAGAGAGCAATGCAGTATGAGTCAGTCGATTGTGTAGGTAAGAGCAATATTACAGAGTATTGGCAAATTAGCTTATGCGGGGAGATGTTAGTGAAGTTTGTAGCTGTAAACAGTTAGGGCGTGCTATTTGAGGATTAACTGTTAGTGTTCCTGGTACCTTAAAGGAGAGAGGTTTGTTTTGACGTAGTTTTTCAATCTCAATGGGTAGGTAGGAAAGTCGCCTAATTTATGTCTAACACATGCCAAACTATCTGACTGTCTGCCCCTGCTACATGTTGGGTACCATAGCAACAACATAATATTTTATTTGATTTTTATGTTTCACGCCGCATTTTGCATCTGTTTTTAAAAACCAATGTACAACCATATATTGCATGCAGGGACAGCCAATGCGGTGCCAATCGATTCTCAGGCACCCTCTTATGCTTAGAACACAATAAAAATAAACTCTGAGTTAGGTTTATTTCCGTGACGGAATGACAGACAGACAGACAGACAGACAGACACACAGAATAAGCAAATTATATATATAGATTTAAATTCCATTTGTTCAAAATGAAATGTTAGAACTAGTAAAAACAACATTGCAGTTCATCAATGCACAGCAAGATTGTCATCATCGTAGTTATCAGATTGTTGTTGCTCCGCATCTATCAAAGAATAAATTTTACAAGAGGTAAACGACATTACCATATTATCAAACTGCTCAGGTAGCTTTGTTGAGTTATCAAACTGAAAACTTTTTCCTTGACAATACGGAAGAGAATAGAGGATTGCACAAGAATCCGTTAAAATCGCCGATGTTTTTCTCCATTCCTGCCTCATTAAATTCGTACATTTCGCCGAAACCTTTCCATCAAACAACAAAGAAGTGAAATTCTTTTCAGCAAACAATTCAATATTTTCCTCTTGATAATCCTCTTCATTCACAAGTTCCACTGGCCGTTCCGGACAAACTTTGAACGATGCTGTTTTCCTGTTAAAATGATCTTTTAGTAAAAGAGCGGAATGCGGAAGGACAGTGAACCCTTCCCCTTCACATTTTGTCTCGGGATAGAGAATTAAACAAGTATTCGTATCTACGAATGAAGCCAATCCGCGTTTTGAATACGGAAGGTTTCTGCATTTCGAGCCGACGTCTTCGTTTATGTAAATTGGAGCTGTAATTAAATTTAATTAAAATATTGAAAATAGAAAAATTAATTCTCTGGTCGTTAAACTCACCCATTGTTAGAGAGGCATCGGCGTAAAACTTAACCGAATAGTGTTCATTCTGCTGTGAATTGTAATAACTTTGACATTCTTGGAAGGCCACGGTCATTTCGCCAAAAAACGGAAGAGAAGATCCTTTTCTTGACGGGACTTCCAAAGTGTAGCCGATGAATTCATTTCTAATTGTAGCGCCAATAATAAATTTAAAATTTAAACATTTTAAAGTTAAAATAATTAGACTGGTTTGTACCTTTCATCAACCGTCTCACATTTTTCCGTAGGAAAGAGAATGACGCAAGCGGTGCTCTTCACAGACATGACTTGACCTCTGGCAAAATACGGGANACCGTCTCACATTTTTCCGTAGGAAAGAGAATGACGCAAGCGCTGCTCTTCACAGACATGACTTGACCTCTGGCAAAATACGGGAGAAGTTGGCATTTTCCAGTTGAAACCGTTTTATGAATTAGACCTTAATTAAATCTAGAAATTAACATTTAAATTTAATGAAAGATTAAATTTTAACAATTTTAATTACTTTTGTAATCATTATTTTCATAAAATGAAACGGCCGGCCTGTCATCATTCCCGATTGTCCTTTCAGAACAGCCCTGAACCGCTTTTCCATTCGCTTGCAAAAGAGAATACCAGACGTAGTCCACTGAAAGGGATCCCTCTCCCTTTGCGATGATCGTCGTGTCATCTTTAGTTTCCACATAGGATAGCTCCTCCAATCTCTGTGTAAGATTTCTGAAGATCTAACTACACTAACCGTGAAGTTGCCTTCAGAGGGTTCGCTATTAATTAAATGCCAAGGTTCTAAAAAACTGCCAAAACAATTAATAAAATGTCACAATAAAGCACCAAAAGTTCTGGGGAATTCCTCATGTGGAGGAAACTAAATCAGTCTATTTATTCAAAGAACTATCAGCTAAATTGACAACAAGGCAATTATAACTGTCTCAATTAAATATTAATTATTTAATTTCTACTCTCTCTATCTCTCTAGATCACTCTACTCTTCAATGAATATCCCCTCGCATCCTTCTTTCTTCTTCTCTGAGTGCATTTACCAAGAATGAACTTGTCATTCTCCCTCTTATTTCTCTAGTAAAAACGAACAAAAGAAAAGGACTGCTCTCTTATTTGCATTCCCCACAATCTGAAAGTACCCCAATTCAATCTACTCTATGTTTTACAATTCATTAACATTCGAGTCTACAACGAAACATATCTCATTTTTCCTAATAGATATTTTTATCTAAAGAAATTAGAGCGTCACTAAAACAGCAAAATTGGTAACAATGGAGAACAATTTAAATCCAGGAAGGAAAATTCCGAGGGCGGAGACAGGTTTCTTGTTTTTAATTAGTACTCATCTTTGAATATTTTAACATAATCCTTTAAATATTTTAGTAAAGTGAATCAATCACCTCCACAATTGATCTGGACGCATTAAATGAAATTTTAGGAGTTTCCAATAACCAGGAAAAGAAGAAAGTTCAACTCCAAAATGACTTGGAAGTTTCAAGAATGGGCGTGTCTGATGACGGCGAAGATGATGAGGGGGAGGAAGACAATGCCGAAATAATTGAATTAGAGAAACCGGAAGTGAAAAAGACTAACAGAAAACTAAAAGGAAACAAGAATACTTATGAGTGCACTAAATGTGACAAAAAGTACGCTACAAATAGGGGACTCGTCAATCATTATGAAGCAGATCACCTCAAAAAAAGATACAAATGCGATGTCTGCAACGAAGCAGTTTATAAATACCCTGAAGCATTGTGGGCTCATAAAAGAAAATGTAGGGGAAAAACAGAGAAAAAGTTTAAATGTGACCTCTGCGGAGAAGCGTTTAGCTTAAAAGTACGCCTTTCAACTCATCTCAGCCAAGTTCACAAAACCGTTCCAAATAAAATATTTCCTTGCAAAGTCTGCGGCAAAATATTCCGTCGCGCAGATTATTTAAGGGAACACAGAGACGTGGTTTATTTCGGAAAATATTTTGTTGCAAATTTTGTGACAAACCTTATTTAAGCCGAGGGGCTGTTTTTCATCACGAGAAAAAATGTGCCAAGAAGGAACCTGTAAAATAAATTGAAATTGATTTTGCAGCTCTGTCTGTTTCAGCATCACCATCCAGCTGTTCCCTAAACAAGCAACTCTGTTCCTTTTGAAATTGTACTTAAAATGAAGCTGCTTCTGCTCTTTTCCATTTAATACCTTTTTAAAGGGAAAGTGAAAGCAACTTTCTCCCATTAAGAAAGATAAGAAATTATTGAATTCGGCAAAATACGTGTGAAGGATACGAAAAGTGAACTAAATCAACCTGGTTTGTTACAAGTACGTTTAAAACAGGTGATTTTGCAGAAAAAAAAATCCTTTCTTCTCATTTTCATTTAAACTTCAGTTCGTGGTAATTATTTATTAATTTATATTTTGCTAATTTAAAGGTTTGAAAAACAAACGTGGTTTAGTGAATGCTGTGAGTTTTTTGTTGAAGTGTTGAAAGCTGTTAAAAAGAAAAGAAGGTGAAAATGATTATTTGTCTGTAAATACAGTTGAAACAGATTTAATTGGGAATGAATTGCAAATTAGTTGCATAATGGACTTGATGACGGCACAGAAGATTTAAAAATTGTTT
Source organism: Lepidocyrtus fimetarius (assembly GCA_036507315.1). Lineage (NCBI taxonomy): Eukaryota > Metazoa > Arthropoda > Collembola > Entomobryomorpha > Entomobryidae > Lepidocyrtus > Lepidocyrtus fimetarius. The sequence continues at coordinate 7,227 of JAANSO010003125.1, read as the reverse complement.
TTATCTTTGAACTTCGACTGTGGCTTTGAAAGCTGAAAAGAAATACAGTATTTTGATCTACATAAAGGTCTCCGAATAAAATTTCAATAATCAACTTGTTTAAACCTAAATACTATACTGTTTAGCTTCAAAACAAATAAAAAATTAAACTTAAATGAATAGTTAATTAAAGAGAAGGAAAAATGGAAGGAAAAGGGAAGAGGAACTTATCAAAGTACAATCTGTCCCCTGGGATGGAGTTAATATTGCAGCAGCAAATCCAAAAGTTAAGAGAAAGAATGGGATTGAAAAAGTTGAAGAGTTTCCAAGATACAGAAAATTCAGAAACATCCCAAGCAAAAACAAATCTAGTAAAGGAAGAAGGGGTTACGTCAGAAGCAAGCTCTACTCCAGTGGATCAAGGTATAGAAAATAACTAGTTTTTTTTTCAGTTTTTATCACTGTGGTAAAGATTTAAAATTTTCTTTCTCTTTAGAAAGTCCCGCAAGCTTCTCTTCAGCTCCCTATTGCGCTTTGTCTGAGGAAAGTTTGCCGATGCAGGGCCAACCATCGAAGAAGGTTTCAAGTCTGGGTAGATCAGATCTAGTTCGTGAAAACCTCCAGCTTCACAGTGACTTGAACTTGGAACTTGAAACAAGCAGGGAGAAACCGGAAGTAAAAAAGCCAAGAATGACAGAAGGCAAATTGCATCATTGCACAAAATGTGAAAAGATTTTTAACACGGCTTGGGAACTCATCCTTCATTACGAAGCTCATCTCCTCCAAAACAACTACAAATGTGATATCTGTGGCGTAGCAGTTTTCAATTACGCTGCGGCATTGTGGGCTCACAAAAAAGAATGTAAAAGAAAAGTTGAGGCAATGCATTTCCCAGGAAATTCAAGAGAATTATCACCTTCCGAGGAAAATTCAACTATTCAAAGCCAACTCCTCAGCACTGCTCCAGCTGCATGGAACAAGTTTCCGTGTGACATTTGTCCAAGAATATTTAGCCAAGTTTACACTTTAAAGGAACACAAAGATGTGGTGCATTTCGGCAAAAGGTATTGCTGTCGGTTTTGCGATAAGGAATTTTGTAGTCGATCATATTTTCGCCAACATGAAAAGGAATGTAAACAGAAACAAACGGCAAAATAAACACCGCGTGATTTTAATGTACATAGTTTTGGTATTTTTTTTAAACCTGCTAAATAAATAAAATGAATTAATTAAATAAACGTGATTCAATAAACATAAAAATGCCTGGATCGTTTGGTTAAATTTTTTCTCATTATTAATTCATTTCTTGCATAAATCTCTTCCGTTTGTTCTCATTGTCCAACAGAAGACCTTGGAATATTCCGACGATGGTCGATGGGGTCTCCCTAGGCAACATCCGTCCGCTCCGTCGATGTCTGCATCACCCTTCCACCTCTGCGTGGACCTGGGTTGTTTGAAGCATTTTTAAACAGATTTGGTAATGCAGGAGAAAGTCCTTTTCTTTTTCCATTTTCGCTGTTAATTATTCACATAACTCGTGTTTTTAAACAATTCCTGAATTTTGACCTTGGGTTAGTAAAATAAAACAGAAACAAACATTTTAATTTACAAAAACATCTCTCAAAACAAAGTTTCATTCATTTATTGACAAACTATTCAGCTTTTCATTACTTTTGGTCAGTTTTTGAAGAATAAAAAATTGCAGTGAACTTAAAATGAGAAAAAATGGAAGATAAAATGAGAAAAACTTGGCCAAGTACGATCTTTCTCCTGCGGAGGAGTTAAGATGGCAACAGCAACTTCAAAAGTTAAAAGAAAAAATGAAGGAATTAAAAGAAAGAGCGGGTCGCCAGGATAAATAAATAAATATACACATATACATCTAACGACCTTGGTTTCAGCTCCACAATCCAAGAACTCCTCCGGACAAAATGGAAAATTGTTTTTCTCGTTGTCCTCTAAAGCATCTTTTTTACTTTCAAGGTCATCTTCCATCGCTTCTTCAACTTCAACAGTTTCCATTTCTGTTTGATTGATCACTGACGCATTTTCTAAAATAAATGAATCGTTAGTTGCTGTCTTGGCTTCACAATTCAAAGATTGCTGAGAGCAATTTCCACGGAAAAATTCGCAATTTTTGGGCAGATTTTGCTCGAGCCCATTCTCAAATCCATTCATCTCTCTTAATCTTTTTCAGACACTGCAAATCTGCACCTGCTCCTTTTCTGGAATGTTTTAAGATGATTCACCATCTTTGAAATAAAAAAAACTGAATGGACACTGACACGAATGAAGGAAAGGTTCATGACCAAATGAGTTGCACTGAAAGTAAGCAGAGAGTATGTTACCATTGCAAAAATTTGTTCTTGAGTTATTTTGAGAGCAGCTGCATTCTAATGGATTAATTTGAGTGAAGGAATAGCAAAATAGAAAGAGATCCAGATATGTTAAAACACTCATTGAAATCGTAACTGCTGAGCATTACTAGGATAATTACACGGCTATAAAACCTATTAGTTAAGGGGAAAGGTTAGCATGCAAAATCATGAAGTTTGTAATGAATTGAATTAAGTCACCTTCAAATTAATAATCCTTGCGTTTGGGCTGGTTTGATGTGTTAATTTTGAGAGGTAATTAATGACAAAACGAAAAGACGAAATCTGGAGCAAACCATCAGTTTTGAAAATCACTTTGTACGGCATTAGAAACGATATGAAGGATGATGAAGTATGGATGCGACATTATAAGATGCTTCCCTTTCAGTATAAATTGTGGTTTCTTTTTAATTCAAAGAAGAATTTAAATTTACATTTAAAACAAACTTTGTCATTCCAACAATAAAATATTTAAAATTTAGCAAAAAATATAATGAATTTTATATTTCACGATCAGTTATTTCAAAATACAAACTACTTTCGAATGCGAATTATTTTGCATACATAAAATCGTTTTTGATATATAATAATGATCAATCTATCCAGACAACTAAATTTCCCATAGGAGCAGAAAGGAATAAAAAACTGAATACGAACAAAAATTGAAAAGCAGGATTTGAATAAGCTTCATCGAAAAACGTGGAACAATAAATGGAAATGAAAATCGAAACAAGAGCACTGATCCCAACGGAGTACAAAACACACCACATTTTCCTGTTTGTTTTTTTCAACTCAAACAATAACTTCTGAATAACACCACTCGCTCCAAGGTTTAATTCCAACAGATTCTTCCTATCTTCCAAAGAGCAAAATTCTGAATTATTTTCCTCTTTTTCCATTTTTATCTCGTAGTGAATCCAGTTCAAGTATTTTGAAACGTCCACGAAAACATTTTCTCCGTTTATCTTCTCATCGCAAATTCCTTTGCTTAAGGACCTCGAGGCAATCCCACAAATCACTGGCGCATCCACTCCTACCCCCTTTCCGTTTAACTCACGCGGCAATTTTCGCAGACAAACAAGTCCGCTCCCACTGTCCCCCTGGGGAAAAGAAAAATTAATTTTTAGCAAAAAGTTTTTAATAAAAATAACTTTTTCTTACTTTACAAAGACCAGCCCCTGGATTCGGTTTGGAACAGAGTTCAGTTCCCTTGACGTGGAAACCGCTGTATTCAACTTCCTCGTCGCACATTTTCTCCTCGTCCAATTCCAGGTTAACTTTTTTTAACCAATCAGAACTCAAGTTCCTCCCGTCAGTGTGCCCCCAACCTGCAACTATTCCCCTGGAGTACGCCGCATCCGGGGCAGGAAGTAAAATTGGCTTCAAGCTCTCCGTAAAATCCAACGGCTTATTTAAAAACACCAAAGCCAGGTCGTGGTTGATAAAATTAAATTCCGGGTGGATAACGTAACGAGTCACATTTCTAACTTGCTCTTGATCAGTTTTGCTTTCTCTCAAGTTCAAACTTCCTGCGGTCACTTTAATTCCAGTTGCTGGTATTTCCTGTGCAAATAGATTGGGGTCAAGCGAAATGAAGAGAAGACAATGGGCCGCCGTTAGAATGACAGTTGAAGAAAGGATGCTTCCCCCACAAAAGAATTGGTCTGTTTCCCAATAGGACAGTTGAACCGCGTGGGGGAACTCCCCAGGGTTGGCAAATTCTCCGCCTGTCAGAGCCTTTACGAACACTACATGAAAACATTAAGAAGGCATTAAAATCATTAATAATTCAGCGGGACAATGTTACTATTTTTTGCAAAAACAAATTTATATTTACCAAAACTTAAAGTTGAAATTAAGAAGATTACAAAAATTTTGTTTGGCTTCATCCTAAAAAAGCAGGAAACTATTTCCCTCTTGGATATTATCCACGAAACTTGTAAAATTACGTTAAATAAATTACGCATTAATTAAACTTAATCATTTAAAATCGTTTAAAAATTGATCTAATTTGGACTGATTGACTGATCAGAATTTCTTCCTAGAATGTTGATTTTCGACTGTTTTCATTTTCAATTTACAAGAACTCTTACACGTTTTTAGTACAAAGCTTCTATTCTAACCTTTTAAGCTCTAAATCTACAGAGAAAGGAGTGAGAATTGAAAAGAAATGAGCGAGAGGAGTTTTAATCCTTTCTCGTCCCTAAATTCAAGCTTAAAGCTCCTTCAAGCTTGCCCTTTGCTTGTACAAACTTTTCAACTTTATCTAAAAGATAAATTCGATCAGCATCCAACTAACCCTTTGCATACATAGCAATGTAAATATCTGGAATTTTTAAGCTAAACTTTGCCCATTTTCCTTAGAAAATGAGTGAGTCATTAAAAACTTGAATCTCATTAAAAGAAATTATACAAAATGATGAGACATTCTTTTCTGTCTCTTGAATAATAATAGAATGGGAACACTTGGAATTTAACCTATGATTCATAGGAATAGTACAATGCCATTAATAGAATGATAGAATCAAATGAATTATTTAAGAATGAATAATCAATTTTAAATAATTTTAATCACAGCAAATTGCCCTTTTATATATTTAATTTTCAGAAATCAATGGCCAAGAATTGGGAAAAGTAAGTCCGGACTAATTTGTCCTTTTTGCAAACATTCCACTCTAAAATAGTTTTAAAATAAAAGAAGACGACTCTGGTAATGACTTCATTACAGCTTCATTTCGCTTCATAAAATCATTTTTTCTTCATTTTCAATTCATTCCGCTATATTAAGCTTGCAGGTCCTTGGTAAGATGTTGCTTTCTATGAAAAATTGCTAAATAAAATTTGCTATTACTGCTTGAAAGTTATTTATTGATTGAATTAGTTTAAAAGTTACAGAAAAGTATGATAGAATTAAGGAAAAGTTATTTTAGGATATTGTATTAGATTTTTAAGTATTTTAATTGTAAATTACGGCGGTAAATGCGTAAAACACAATCCAGAATAAAATCATTGAAAAATTCCCTAAGCAATGCAATTAATTGGCTTCACAGTCTTTCTTTTAAAAAACAAAGTCACTCCAATCCCAGCAATTAAAATGATGACAAAACAAATCCAGTTCTTAAATGCATCACAGGCCTTTTCACTCTCAAGGTCATTCCTTTTCTCTAGTTTGTCATCCTTTTGAGCTGCAGTTTTTTCAACATTTTCTCTCAGGTTATCAGCTTCTATTTCCTTCGGAGTTGTTTCCGAACTATTTTCAAAATGCGAAGAAATCATTGACCTTTCTTCAACCTTTCCTGCTTGACTGTCCTCAGGTGCATCTTCCAAAGTAACGGTCTTGTCAATTCCTGCCTTTTCCTCGCAATTCCAAAATTGTTCGGAGCAATTCCCAAGGAATTTGCTGCTCGGATATCCTTCCTTTTCCATCGTTTCATGAATCCAGCAAAGGTACTTTGGGATGTCAGTGAACGCATCGCAAGCAATATCTGGCCAATGATATTCCCATTTCCACGAAGCAATTCCACAAAGAACATTCAAAGTTTTATTGGGCTCGTTGACGCCATTTTGATTTACATGGCAAACAATCGGGCTTCCAGTTTCTCCCTGTTTAATTAAAATACTTCATATATTTTCCAATTAGAAATGTAAATATTTTAAAAAATTCTTTTTCGCTTACCGGATAAAGGTCAACATTTAACTTAAACTGGGAGCAGATATCATACTTATCAACATCTCCTTTACAAGGATCACGTTCTCTCAAATCCACATCCATTTTGTTCAATCCTGACGGATAGGGCGGTTGGAAGAGAGAAGGTGGGAGATTCTCCCCATCAGCTATTACCCACCCGGCAAAAGTTCCCTTTGAATAGCTCACCTTGGGCAAAAAAGGGAGCTGAATTTTGTTTATTTTTTCACTGAAATCAAAAGGCTTCTCCAGAAAGACTAAAGCAATGTCGTTTTTCCTCCGTGAGCCAGAAAATTTAGGATGAAGTACGTAACGAGCTACCTTGCGTGTTTGTTCACCTTTCTCAGACATTTCCCCATTTTTTTGCACCTTTTGGCTGCCAGCCGTTACCAAAATCCAATCCGCTGGGATGTCACGTTCTTTCAACCAATGGTATTTGTGGGAAAAGCAGTTCCCAGCGGTTATTACCACGCTCGGTTCAAGGATACTTCCTCCGCAGAAAAAATTTCCGTTGATTGTAAACGACAGTTGAACTGCGTAAGGAAAATCTTCCAAATTTGCCAATTCCCTGCCATCCAGGTTACTTGTAACATTTTTTTCTTCCGTTCTCTTTTCCTTCGAAATATTTGCACGAGCGGAAGGAGTTGGTCCGCCTCTTCCACAACAATACTCATTTTCATCAATTCCATTCTCGCAGTCTTGCCGGCCATCACATATTTGTTCAAACTAGGAATAAATAGTTTTAAATTACATTGAAAAACAATTTTAGATTTGTCTTTGTTCCTTCTTACCCCCACACATCCAGCGAGCCCCGAATAAAGTGGGTCGGCACCACAAAAATAGAATCGCATTTGGTCGTCATGACAACTCACTTGCGAACTAGGGCTAATTTCTTTTCCTGGATCCGACAGAGCTAACGATTCCTTGTTTTTTGTTAAATTCTTGTTTGATTTTCTTCTGCTCACAACCCCTTCCATTTCCATGGCGGTGTCAATCCACTCCAGGTATTTACGAACGTCAACAAAGACAGAGGTTGATTTTGTATGGCCAAACCCGTACCAACGAACACAGTGCCTAAACTAGACCCGAGTGGGCCCCGGACTCCATTGACCAAATGGGCCCCCTAATCGTTAGTTAAAAATTTGCACATGAGTAACAACGTTTTACATTCACATCCATAGTTTTATG
>JAANSO010003124.1:0-12043 GCA_036507315.1 Lepidocyrtus fimetarius | reverse complement strand
GCGTATTTCCCTCCGTGGATGGCGTCTCCACCCTGGGCTGAAATTTTAAAATTTAATTATTTCAAAATGAAAATATCTTTTTTGCACAAAATTTCCACTTACCTAAGAATAGAAAAATCCAGAGGAAATACATTTTTGCGAATTTTAACAAAATATTACTTTTCCTGTGGGGCTTAATGTAAAAGAAAATCTCCAGGTTTTTAACAAAACAAAATTCTTCTTGAACTGTAAGTGGTGGTGAGGTTGAAGGATTGCACTTGCACTGAAAAATAGAACTGCTTACAAATTGTTTAAATACTTGGAAAATTTAAGATTTTCCTTCAACTAAACTGTGAATCTATAATTTTATATCGCTCTACAAAAATTGACCCCGCCCATTCTTTTAAAATAAAAGACGTTTTGTAATTTTATTTAACACTTCATGGTGGATTTCAAAGTTAGCCTTGTTAAAAACTCAGGGGACTTCCCTTGCAAAGTAATTCTTAAAGACTGGTAATTTTAGCCAACCCGGAAAGTTGCTCTTTTCTCCAGTGCAAATGCTGCATTTGGCCATGCGCATTGTGTAAATTAACATTTGTTTGATTTGATTTAATTTTAGCATTAATAAACATTACGGAAGATGCTACACAACTTTTTGATTTGCCAAGGTACGTGCTTTAAACCAGTTTGCAATGTATTAGCTTATTGTTAATTATTAATTCATGTTTGCAAAATATATTTGTTTCACTTTGTCAATGAATGCACAGCCAATCCAATCTAAAAAAGGTTTTGACGCGATATTGAATATTAAAAAGACTCTTTGAATATTAGTAAACGAAATATAAAGGATTCTGAGTCATTTTATTTGCTCAATTTGTTAACTGCTCATTAAAATGAACAAACGTTGTGGGAAGTTTTACTAAATATGAAACCAAAGATAGCTTGCTTTAATGCTTTTGTCGTGTTGCTGCAAGTTTGCAAAGTTGCAAAGCAAAGTTTAGTTGGTGGAAAATCTTAAATGGGCTAAGTATTGAAGCAGTTCTATTTTCCAGTGCAATTCCTGGACATATGCACAATCGCAAATTATCATTTGTTTCATGATTTGTTTGAATTGAAGTTTTTATTTGATGCGATGACAAATCACAACTTTGGATCCACTCCACTTTACAATGTGTGAAAAAATCTACGCGATAGGTTTTGCATAATCAGTTCCATTTGCGTTCATATTTGCGAAATTTATTTTCTTCAATTTTTACGAATGATTCACCACCTTCCTCAATAGCCAATGGGATTTGGCCACGATCCAGGTAAAACGTTTTGTTTGAGATAATTTTGTAACCTTGAGGCAGACGCAAGTTGCAAACATTTTTATGAATGAAAAAATGTGAGTCATTTATTTGCTTAGTTTGTTAACTGCTTGTTAAAACCAGGTTTGAAGCTTTATTAACACCAAAACTAGACATATTTAGATTATTATGATAATTTACAAAAGCTAGATAAGACACAATGACGCAATGCAACTCAAAATAGAATCCATCATAGTCAAATAAGTTTTCCTTTTGAAAGGTCTAAACGGTCCATAGCAATATCCTAAAGCCCTGCAAGCCCGTAACTCCAACCGTTCCTCTCTCCTCACAAGTCTAACCTTCCAGTACAACTTGAAATTCTCTCCGTTTTTATTCGGAATGCCGGCCAGGGTCACCAGTATGTAAATTATTGCAAGAATGAGTAAAAATATTGAACGAATGCAAAAATACAAAATATTTGGCAGTTAAACTTGATTGAAATTGTGCCAGAGACAATGCACAAGAAAACTCCGATGTAGATTAATGAAACAACAAACAAGTAAGTAATTCCCATTGTGATTGTTAACAAAATCAAAATAATTTTCCGGAGCTTAAGTAATTCCGAAAATGTTGACAAGTTTGAGTTATTTTGAGGTTGGCAAATTGTCAAAACTGATTTGTGGACTGTCCACGTAAAAACCAATAAAATTAAGATATTGTATGTTACAGTTGCGGGTCCATAGAAGGCAAGGAATCCATAATTAGCCGCGGAAAATAATTTAATTGCAGATACGGGCAGATCCTTGAAGTTTAAATGGTTGAATACCCAGCATATAATTAACTGGATTGGATCGTACTCACGAAAAATCGGCAGAAACGTTACTGGAATGGTAAACGATAAAATAAAAACTGTGCTGATTCCTTTTACAAACAAATTTGCAAAATTTGATGAATCCTTTCATAAAAATTATTCTTTTCACATCTTTTGTATGTTTTAATTACCTCTGGCATTACAGACACGAACTCTTCTGTATTATCCTCTATTAGCAAATTAAAGAACACGCTGTTAGCACACAATACAACCCCAACTGTTCTAAAACTAATTGGTTACGCTTGTCCTTTTGAAATTTACTAAGAGACCATTCTGCACGTAATAACGAGAAGAACACTACCAAAGTCATTATGACTGCTGTCATTTTGTAGATGAGATTGCCCCAGCTACGCACTTTCACCTTGAATTTTCCTTTTGCAGCTCTTGTTGAGAAGACTTTTCTACTTTTGGAACTCCAAATGAGTCCGATCTTGTCTGTGTGAACTATTGGAAAGGAAAGTAGTTTTTCAAGGAATATTTGAACTTCTATGCAGCCTTCGATTATCCCCATATCTGCTCAATTTTTTTAATTTTTTTAAGCTGCCTGAAATTCTGTGAAAGTTGCAGAACTGTCCAGGAAATTACTGTTACAAAATGGAGAAAATTTTTCAATTATAAACTTGCTTAGTATAAATTGAATATAAATGCAACGTTAATTTTTAGGATAATTAAAATCGATCGGTATTTAATTAGCTTTTAGATGTTAATATTTATTACAAAAGATTAGAATTTTGATTATAAAATACTTATTAATTTTTAAAGGAAATAAATTACAATCAGGGTTTTATTAACGCGCACTGACTAATACACAAAACTTGTGCTGAAAATGTTAAAACAAAAAGAATATTTTCGTGTTTGTTTTTAAACAGAAATCTGTTTTTGTTTTGACTTTTGTTTTGTTTATAATAAACATGTTTAAATATATTTATAAAAGTCTTTACAATGAATGCAAATTATCAGCTTTAAAAGGGCTTTAAAATAGTCCAAATTATGCACATTTACGTAAACAGATTTAAAACATGTTTCGTTATGTTTATCGTAAACAAAAACAACTTTTTGCTTTATTTTAACGAATCATAATTACTCAAACATTTGTATTTTTGTTCCTGTTTGCACAAATTTAAAAACGACTGCATCAGGCATTAATAAACAAAGCAACTAAAGCCATTGGAATATAAAAATTTAGCTTTTGAATTCCACTCCAAAAAACAACCTCGTTTCTACGTAAATTGCTAACTATAAATTGAGAGCTTTCATAATTTTACTTACAAAGTACTTTTACAAATATTTTTTATGACTTGCATTCCAATTATTCAAAGCATATTTCTAAATAAGACACAATGAAGCAATGCAGCTCAAAACGGAATCCATCACAGTCAAGTAGGTCTTCCTTTTGAAAGGTCGGAACGGTCCAAATGAATATCCCAACTGCCTGCAAGTTCGTAACTCCAAACGTTCCACTTTCCCCACATGTTTAACTTTCCAGTACAACTTAAACGACTCTCCGTTTTTATTCGGAATGCCTGCCAAGGTCACTAGCAAGTAAATTGCTGCAAGAATTATTAAAAATATTGAAAGGATACAAAAATACAAAATAATTGGGAGTTTTCCTTTAAACTTAATTGAAATAGTGCTGGAGACAATGCACAAGAAAACTCCGATGTAAATTAGTGAACAGACAAACAAGTAAGTGATTTCCATTGCGATTGTTAACAAAATCAAAATTACTTTACGGAGTTTAAGTAATTCTTTGAATTTCAACGTGTTATTTTGATGTTGGCAAAGAGTCAAAACGGTTTTGTGGACCGCCCACATGAACACCACGCAGATTATCATAATGTATTCTACAACTGCTGCTCCGAAAAAGACAAGAAATCCCAACACTAGCACCGAAACCGTTTTAATTACAATTTCAGACTAATCGTGTAATTCTAGAAGGTTACAAACCCAGTAAATTAATATTTGAATTGGATCATATTCTCGAAAAATCGGCAGGAACATTACTGGCAATGCAAATGATAAAATAAAAACTACGCTGACGCCGTTAACTAATAATTTTGCAAATTGCAAAGAAAGTTTTTCACCAGAGTTGGTAGTTTTGTATTTTTGAAACGTTTTTATCGCTTGCGGAATCAAAAACGCGAATCCTTCAGAGTTATCCTCCATTGTTTTCATCGCTGATAAGCAAATCATAGTTACTGCGGTTAGCAAAGAATATAATCCCAACTGTTCTAAAATTATTTGATTTTTCCTTTCCTCTTGAAATTTGCTCAGGGCCCATTCTGCTCGTAATAACGAAAAGAACATTATAGCAGTGATGATGACCGCACACATTTTGTAGATTATATTACCCCAGCTCAACAAATTCACGTGAAGTTTTCCATTTGGAACTGTTGTTGGAAAAATTTTCCTATTTTTAGATTTCCAAACGAGTCCAGATTTGTCTGTGTGAACTATTGGGAAGGAAAATAATTTTTCAAGGAATATTTGAACTTCTATGCAACCCTCAATTAGCCCCATTTTGAGGATACGCTAAGCTATTTCTGTAAGTTTGACACAAAAGTAGTCAGTCTGAAATTCTGGTTCCAACTGTAAGCAAAGCAGTATTTGTCGATTTGACATTTTTGGTCTATATGAAAAACATCTTGCAAAATCTAAGAATTAAGCTTTAGCTCATGTCATGTAAAATATTAGGTTTAGTTTTAGACAGTACCGTCCAAGAAAGAATTCAATCAATATAAAATTCAAAATATAGCAACCCAAGTTATGTATTTCTTATAAAGCAGGAAAGTTTGGGTTCAATATTGGATTTTTATTGCAAATCCAGCTTTCGTATTGGATTTAGGTTAAAGCTCATTTTAAAAACAGCTGCTTTTTAATAAAAATTTTCGTAAAACAAAATGTTGGTACTGTACTACAAGCAATTTTTAATTACAATCTAAACTATTGTAAAAAATATTGTTTTTGAGAAAGATTGAAAAACCTGTTTGCTAATTTTAATTGCCATACAGAGTTTGGTTAGAACAAGCAATATTATTTTAGCTGTGAGTTTTCCAGATGTCATTGTAATTGCAAGAAAATGTTTACTGTTGGAATGCAAGAACAGCAATACCATATAAAAATTGGTAAATTACCTGTAAGTTTTGATTTGAGGCCAGCGCATCCAACAAGAATGCTTGAAAAATTAAATATTTTGCAAACTTGATCTATGCCGAGAAATTTAGGATGAAAGTAATCGCATGACGAGTGCGTTTTAAAATGTCTTTCATCCGTCGGCGACCTCCCTAAGGAAGACCAGACAAAGTGGAGTAGGCTTGTTTCCTATTCCGTCAGTCATCACAAAACTGGAGAGAACAGGTTGGGGGTCAAGTTCTAAACAAATTAGGTTCCTTTCTTCTTGTTCTCCATTTTGTTCTGTTCCGAGAGCTTGACACGCGCCGAGGAAGTTGACAGGGTCTCGGGTGTGCTTGACCCAGTAGTCAGCATCCACTTCTGAGCTCTTTATTGCCTTCCCCAGCATACCGGAAATGAATGTGACATCACTTGGCTCTTTATATTGAATCATCTCCGCCGTTTTACGATACACTTCCAAGATCGGCTCCATGTCTTAATGAATGGAAACCGCGGCTAGACTAAAGCAGTGGAGCAACTTTTTTCACTGCCTTATCAGTGGACTTAAAGACAATTCGATTAAAAAATTTTATCAAATTGTTTTTGGAAAAGCACCCCAACAACGATTAGCTTTATTATTAAGAGTAATTGTTTTTGAATCATTCAGAAGCAGTCTTAGGAGGCTAATGCAGATTAGATTTGAAAGAAAAACCGTTCACAATTTTATTTTCTTGAAACTAATATACATTTTAAGTAATTCTGACACTTATGGCAGTGAAATACAATGTAGATAATACAATAACGCGTACAAATCACGTTTAAACTAACAAAGGGAGAACTTACTCAACACTACATTGACACTAATACTAAATTGACTAAAATAAAACACTACAGAATTTAAAAGATTCTAAATCTTCTATGATGCCAGTTCTTTATCCTTACTATTTCGAATCACTTCCAAGACTGTCCAAATGGCAGCGTGGTAGTCTGTAATGTTGAATTTCTCAACCACAGAAGGTCCTTTCATTATATCCGGCATCCTTGTAATAAACAAAACATTAGTATTACGCCCTAATATCGTTTCGAAATAAACTTGACACTTAGTTTAAAACTTACCTAGCGATTTCCATTAAACATCTTTGCTTAAGTGCTGCGTACGCTTTGTGTTCGTGGCAAAATGCAAACAGGTCAACTAGCACATCCCCTTCAGTGTTGTTCCAAACTTTGTTATAGAAATAGGAATGCAATGATTTCTTTAGTGACTCCACTTTATACTTTGTACTTAATTTAAAAAGCAGCAACAATTTCCTTTGGGGCGATTGCAGGAGATTTATCTGCTCTCCATAAAAGTAGTGGATCATTGTTTCAATCAGGTCATAATCCCAGCCAGAAATAACCAGTTCCCGAGGAGTCTTTTTGAAGAAAGCGGAGCTGTTTTTAAGAGACAGGTGGGGACTGAATGCTGCAATTAATTACATTTGACAAAGAGTAATTATTATTAAGCAGAAGTTCACATTACATAAATGACAATGACTTTTTTGTTATAAAACCTTCTAAAACAGCAGAGTGCACTGGTATGGCTTTCCCTCCATCGGTGACTATTAACATATCTTTACCGGTATGATCTGACAGCAAAGATTTCAACACATTTTCATACGCCGCTTCGGTTTTAAAATGCACCTTTGCGCACCAACTAACATCCAAAAAGAGATCCAAGTTTATCAAATTCGGATGAAAACCAGTACTATATTTAGCCATGGAAGGCACGGTAATCAAGAAGGAAAAGAACATGTCATGTGAAGAGTAAAGTGGATCCATGGGAAGCACCAGAAGTTCTTTAATCAAAAATATAAAATATTATGCTGTATTAATTAAAATTCCAGTACTCCCTTTTTTATTTAAAGTTGGTAAACCTTATTCATTACCTCCTAATTCAAACTTATTTTCAAAGCTTTCTTTCAGAACAATCTCAGTAAAGGGTAGACGCCAGCGCTTGGAGGTAAGAGAGACTATCCCAGAAACAACTAGGGTTGGCTTGTGCGTTATCTGCAAAACATCCACGAACTCTTTTTGAATTTGAAGACGAAGACTAATTCCATGCTGGCCAACCAAAGGCGTCACTGAAGCTAATCTGTTAATCAAAATACGATATGTAACATACGTTAAGAACTTGCAATAAAAAAGGTTTCGTATTGTATTTCACATCAAATAAAAATAAGCCATACATAGTAGAATTTTTGATCCCAGAATTCACCAAATACGTTCTAATTTCATCCCTGGCATTGTCCGTTTCAAGACTGATGTCAGTTACTCTGGAATCCCCAACACGAAGATGTTTTGTCTTTATAAAACCTGTTTAAGAAAGATTTTAAATGAAACTTTCTGCAGCGGATATTTATTTTAATGAACTCGCATATTTTGAATACCTTCCCCTTTCTCCCAACTAATTTCCTTCCTTGCAAAGATTCGCACGTATCCTGACTCTGTAAACGCTGCACTGCCAAAACTGACACTGTTTCCATTCAGTTCTGAAAATTTCGTTTCAATAAGTTGGACATGTAATGTGATATATTATGTAACTTAAAACCATTATAAAAATACACATTTTATATATTCACAAACCCCGCAGCGAGATTGACCGAAACCCAAACACAAGGACAATGGCAATTATTATTCCAACGAGAATCCTTTCAATTACAACATACAAAATGCTTTTTAAAAGTTAATGATAACTACAAATGAAGTATTTTTAATTAGATTGTTGTTTTACTTTTTAAAGAAAGCGAATGAGGCAGCCACAGATATCCACTTCCATGACTTAACTCGAGTTTCTGCAGAGACTTTTACGCCTTTAAATTTTCGAGTACCATTTCCAGGATCTACTTCATTTCCAATGTTAGATTCCACCTCCAGGTCTATTTGGGTAGCTGCGGCAGAACTATGAAAAGGAAGATTGGGATCCGCTTGCAGAGAAATATCATTTTCACCTGGTAAAACCCCTTGAAGCTGACCTAAATCCAAAGATGTGGAATCGGGTAAGCCTGCATTGGGGGACCTTGGAAGTATGTCCACATCAGTTTCTTCAAGGGATGGAGACTGTATTGTAGCCCGATGATTAAAATCAGCTGTTGGGGAACTGGGGCCACTAGCCATCCTTCTTTTTACAGCAGCCTCCGCGGCAACCTTAGCCTTCATTTTTCTGGAACCTTCTCTGGTAATAATCCCGTCATGATTATAACATTTCAAGCATCTTCCTGAAGTCAAACCACTGCCACAGATTTGACAAAGGTCTAAATTTATATTAAAACAAAACAACAATATAATTTAAGGCCGCTTTTAAAATGGTATTTGTAAAATAGTTTAATCATGGAAATAATTTAGAAGAAAGTTAATTTTTTAACCTCCAGAGGAAACAAACGGTGTCATTTTGCTTACACCAATTAAATTCACACCAACAATTAGACACTCTAGTTAAATTCTATCTCTAATAATTAGGTCGAACTATTTTGGTAAACTTTGATTTAATTTTGACAATTTTACACAAAAATTGCAGGGGACAATATTGACAGGAAAATTTTCTCTCACACAAATTGCATAGCACAGAAGGCTATGACTGGACGATCATATGGTCATTTGTTTACCGTTGCTAAGACATTGTCCATTGCTGCGAATTTCTAATCCTGTCCATGCTAGTCACCAAATATTAAATATTGAAGGTCAGTTTTACCAGTTTTAGATACTAAAACTGTGTACTATGACAAAGGTACGGAATTTGAATATTCCAGAGAAAATCCGCGTAATTCATTTTTATATTTCAGTTGCGGTGGCCAAATTATCAGCTAAGCGTTTGAATACTGTTTCATTAAAGCGAATCTTATCTTATTCTTTTATTCTTTGATATCATTTATTTAAGACATTTATCGTACAGCGGTGGAAAAATCAGTCAAAAAGAAACCTTAAGAAGACACAATCATCATTTCCGGAATGCTTGGGAGTGATAGAAAGCTCGAGAAGGAATAAGTTCCAGCATGGAGACAATGCAAAAAGCTTTCGTGGAAGAAGGTATGAATCCAGCTCAAGTTAGCTATGTGGAGGCGCAGGCACTTGTGAGCGACTTTAAGGAAATGTCAACAGTTCTAAAGTGTACTGCTAAAGAAGTGAAATGAAACAAAAGCTGATAATTATGTCGGCGAAGACAAACGTAGGGCATACTGAGGCTTGCAGTGGAATTGCTGGAATGAGAAAGGATCTGCGTTGCTTTTGCTTGAAAAAGAAGGCATTCATTGCGCCTCACATCAACTTTAAAAAGCTCAATCCGAGAATTAATTTAGATAAGATGAAGGCCTAGCTTCCACAATAAATTCTCCCTTGAAATAGGTCGGACAAACCTAGGATGGCTGCAGTTTTTTCTTTCGGCCTGGCAGGAAAAAACTGTGACCTTGTTTTATTTAGAAGAGCCTTCTGCAATGGAAAACAAAGAGTATACGACTTTAGAGCGACCCGTTCATATTTTAATAGTCACGGCAAAACTGCTTCGGCTTTTGACGCCCTCTACAACGTCCACAGCCAACGTTGGAGTAGCAGAATACAGAACACAGAGCTGCCCTCATCGCTGAGGATCATCAGTCTGCGCATAAAATCTTAAAAACTAGAAACTTTAAAAGCGGCGAAGCAACTTAAAGTTTGAAAAAGATTTGTTTCTTGCCTTGTCTTCAAATCCAACTTCGACTTTAGAGCGTTGGAGGAAGGAGGAGTGGATCCAGCTCAAGTGAGCTATGTGGAAGCTCACGGGACGGGGACTCCAGTTGGCGACTTTGTGGAAATGTCGGGGATTTCAAAAGTGTACTGTGAAGGAGTTGAAAGAGAAGAAAAGCTTATCATCGGGTCGGTGAAGACAAACGTGAAGCACACTGAGGCATGCAGTGGAATTGCTGGATTGATTAAAGTTCTGCTCTGCATGAAGTGATTCCTCCTCATATTAATTTTAAAAAGCTCAACCCAAGAATTAATTTAAAGAAGATGAAGGCAGAGCTTCTGCTGTAAATCGTTCCATGGCAGAGGTCTGACAAACCGAGGATGGCTGCGGTTTCTTCTTTTGGACTGGCTGGGAAAAACTGCCACGTGGTTTTAGAGGAGCCTCAAGCAATGGAAAATAAAGATAATTCTACTTTTAATCGACCCGTTCATATTTTAAAAGTTGCGGCAAAAACTGCTCCGGCTTTGGACGCTCTCCTGGACAAGTATGCTGACCTCTTTGAAAAGAAGAAAGAACTTTCCTATGCGGACTTGGCTTCCACAGCCAACGTTGGAAAAGCTGATTTCAAACACAGAGCTGCCATCATCGCTGAAGATCATCTGCCTGCGCTTACAATCTTAAAAACCGGAAGCTTTGAAACTTTTGAAGCGTCTCAAAGTTCGATTAAGGTTTGTTTTCTGTTCACCGGACAAGGCTCACAATACCAGGGGATGGCGCAACAGCTTTATGAAACCTCTCCCGTCTTCAAATCCCACTTCGACGTTTGCAATGATTTTCTCCGATCCTACTTTAACTTTTCTGTTATGGAAACTCTTTTCGGAAAGAATAAAAATGAAGTTAATAGAACGTTTTACAGCCAAACTGGATTATTTGTCGTGTAATATGCTCTGATGAAGCTGTCACGCAGCTGCAAAGTGCAGCCTTCCTTTTTTGTGACACACCTTTGGCAAGTTTTGCGCTGCACTTTTGTGCACTATTGTGTCGAAATCTTGGAAGTTGAAGACGCTCTGAAGTTGGTTGCCCACAGAAATCTTTTGATTGATTAGCGATCAGCTATCTTCAGGAAAAATGCACGTGGTGAAGGGAAATACAGACAGTGTTGACAAATTGCAAACGGAATTCTATAAATCTAAGTAATAATAAACCTCCAGCAATGAATTACGCTTAATACAGCTGATTAAACAGTTTTTACAGGTTGATCGGACGCAGTTCTCACATTTCAGGATTTTTAAGGATTGGAAAAGGTGTGCGTTGCTCCAGTCAGGTCCGTTGTGTCACGCTTTCCTTTCCAAAGACATGGACTAGATATTGGAGGAGTATCGTAATACGGCGGACAAGAATCTATGTAAAGACCCAAGTGATGTAATCTTTATTTCCGGTATGATGAGGAAGGAAATGAAGAGCTTACAGTCGTGTGTGACAATTCACTATAAGCGTAATATTTTCCACACTAATTCTCCAGTATTTGAGCTTTAAAAAATGCCATTTTTTATTAGCCGAATTCATTTGGTCTCTGAGAAATGACAAATTAAAGTTTGTAGCTATCCCATGGTCAGAAGCACTTGTTATGGGAAGGTTCTTGAATCGTTTGCTAAAGCAAGTATATGTTAGCTTAATATCACAAATTACAGATTTAAAATTGATAATATGTTGAAAAATGTTGGATATTTCAGAATATGTTAACTTAAATACAATATCCTACAGTCAATTGTAAATATTTTTATACTGTTAATATATTATAGCATTGATATTTAAAGATTTACCAAACATTCTTTAAAAACTTAAATGTAATAAAAATAAAAGGCCGCAAGCTTGCCTAGTTACTAGCTCGAAGTGGCTAAATAACTTCTGGAGATAACCGTTAAGGCAAACCTGCGTATAAATTTTCTGGAAATTTGCAAAAATGTAAGATTGTGTACAAAATGTTTCGTTTTAATATTTTGACCTGAATACCATCTTTTGTAAATTCGCAATTTTTGCGAAAACCGTTTGCAAATTTGCAAAAATATTTGCAGATTCTTTGTCTTCAGGTTATTACCG
>JAANSO010003123.1:0-12047 GCA_036507315.1 Lepidocyrtus fimetarius | reverse complement strand
GCTCAACCGAGTTGATTACAGTGCCGTTGTGGTGTCAAGTTCTTCACTTGGCTTCTAGTTTTTGTGCGTCTAAAGGACTTTGATATTTCAAGAATTAAGCTGCAAAATGGTACGCTATTATATTTACACGTTTTCGTGTGAATTAATATTAAAACTTTTATCGTTTACATATTCTTTTGCATTAAAATTTTTATTTTTGTAATTATTACAGGAGTTCAAAGTTAAAAAGGAGGCAGAAACACGTGAGTAAAACTTTAATCTTGCACTTTGCTTTCTTCTAAAAATTAAACATAATTTATTCGCTATTGCATCAAAGTTTTGATCTTTTTAAATATTTACAGTCCTTGAAAAATTGTTCCTTGCACATTCTCGGTCTGGACAAATCAAAAGCGAACTAATGCCAAACCTACTTCGCGAACTGAGTGGGGACTTGAACGTGAACGGAGCAGAAATTCAGGCACAAATCCCTGGTCATGAAATCCAAGGTAATTACAGTTTTAAAAAACATTTTCAATGGAGACAGTAGAATCTAAAAATAAAGTAGGCTCCTTGGGATAAAAATATCTTGTTCCCCTCTTTTTCAGACTCTGTTGACTACGACACTTTCCAGCGTGTAATGCTTCATTTCCTTGTGAAGAAAGCGAAGAAGGAGAGTAACGAATTCGCTCACAAAAATGTTATTGGTTTGGCAGACTTTGAAACTCCGTGAAAAAAACTTTTTTTGTTCAAATCTTATCTCAAAATCATCAGCATCTCATCATGATTTTATACCATTTTACATAGTGCGTAAAAATGATTGGAAAATAAATGAAAAAAATCTTTCAATAAAAATAACAATACAACATAATATTTCTTTCCAAAAAAAATGTTTTTATTCTTGAAGTCTGGATTTCATTTCAAATGCGTTTCAGAACATTAATAATTTTTTGCATAATTCAATCATCAAGGATTAAATACATATTTCTGTCACTCTATTAATATTCTAACCTAGGTTAATTATCCAATGCGTATTATCTTTTCATTTCCTGTGGCATATTATGATAATATACTGACTTTAACTTCAAAAATTGGTATAAATAGCAATCAAACACACATACACGATTTATTGTTTCTTTAAAGGTTTTTTTAGATATTATATTCTTAGACTATACACATAAGCAACAAAGCTGATTTGCTACAAAACGTAAAGAATGAGTAATTTTAACTATGGCTAACGAGGGAAAGGTGCTTTCCAAGCGATACGATCAGAAAATTGATTATAACTATCTGACTCAAGTTTTAATTTACTTTAAGTAAATAGCAGCGAGCAAATAGAAGGCAATTGACTCAATAACTTTTATTTGAGAGCAAACCTCGCAATAAAATTCAATCTATCGCTAATTAACGAATTAAAGTTTTTTTTTTTAGAATTTTGCATCTTTTAGATAAGATTTAAGGTCTACATTACAAAATTCAAGTCAGACAATAATAATCTCTTTTCATGGTCTCAACAAGTTAACACCTTTCCATTGTAAAAGTTGACTGTAGAATTTCTTCTTAGTTCACTGAGGAGTGATGAGAAGACTGTGATGATTGACTTAGTCCTATTTGACTACGATTTCCTCCCCCATTTAACGCTGCAAGAGGCTGCTGCTGCTGCTGCCCCTGCGTTTCATCGGAATGGAATGAGACTGACATGCCAGAGTCAAGGGAGCCGCAACTTCCCCTTCGTACAGGTTTGCCTACATTAAAAACGCATCAACTTAATATTTTTCTGTAATTAAAATACCTGATAAGAAATGGTTTAATTAAAAAAAACTTACATTGATCGCTAATATCCAAAAGGGAATTGCTAAATCGCTTAATTTTTCCTACATCAACACCGGAATCTCTATCTCTATTTTCTTTGGAAATACTTTCGATTCTTGCCATCTCGTCTGACTCTGCAATGGCTTCCCTCAGATCCTCTGTAAATTTTGCCCGGTCATGCTCATTTCTGGCATTGAGATTCAAAAGAACGCTGTCTCCTCTCTTGAGGCTAAGCCCGTGTTCAAAATACTGATTAGAGAACATTGCCAATGTGATACCCGACAAAGGATAACTTTGCCGGAAGGAATAGGTGACTGAGTTGCGTTTTTTATGGAAGATTTTTGTAAGGACCAGAAGATCATTGAACAAAAATACTTCTCGCTGATGTGAACCAGCCTTTTCCCTTTTGTTGACATCAGATACTTCGTACAAGCGACAGTAGCATACAAGTCGGCGATGTGGCAATGCCAAGTTCTGTAATTAAAAATAGAAGTTGATGTTACTTAATACGCGTATGATTTCGTAATATTTTAATACAAATATTCATTAAGTCAAGCACGGTATTCAATTGAGAGTTTGTTTGACTTACCGGTTTCTTCCCAACAATTGTCTGCTGAACTTTCATCACTTGCGTGACATGATCAGAGCCAGTTTTAAATTCTGTTTGCTTAATCCGTTCGTATATCCCCACGAGAATTTCTCTGTCAATGTCACCCCCGTCATCAATTCCTCTTAAGTTTTTAATAAAGTCTTCCAGCTTCATTCGTCTATCTTGCTTTAGGTGAGGCGTNTATCTTGCTTTAGGTGAGGCGTGTGCAAGTCTGTATTCAGCATGACAATTGCAAATGCCAAAACAAACACGGTGTCTGCCCCGTTACGAAATTGTGAACTGTGTACAAACAAACAATATAATTATTAGAATTTTCATTTTGATGGCATCGATATGAATATTATATCATGCATGCAAACATGTATAGTTTATGAAATTATTAAATTAAACTTACACAACGTGTGAATTACAAGTAGCATAGCGTCTGCTGAAGGATTCCATTATCCTTTCGATTTTTTGTGCTTCACCAGGCATTCTTAAGAACGTTTGGAATTTTCTTAGAGCCAAGTCTACAGGCATATTAGCAAGATCAATTTCGCTTGCAAAATGCCTAAAGAGTAAACACATAAGATTTAGTTAGATTTGAATAAAACAAGGTTTAATGTAACAAATTTGTCAGAATGAAAATTTGAAACTTACTCTAAACATGACATTGAGAAGGGACTTTGAAGGTTAGCCAAATATTCCCCAATCATTTGTTTGCTTAAACCTTTCCTTGAAATCAAAAATCTTGCCACATGGGGTGGACTCCCCTCCAAGAATTTCTTTTTAACTAAATATGCAATTCCCACTTCCGGCTTTTTATTGAACAAATTGAGCCCAACACGATACAGTCTTTTGCGTAAAATCTCGGCCTCTCCATCAGACAAATTACTTTTTGGCGATCTTTGCTTCTCTTGTACAGGACCAGAAGGTGATGGTTGGGAAGAAATTGAAGAAGATGAAATATTTGGTGAAATTTGATGAGCTGCCGTCGTGGCAGAGGTAACGACTAAACTCGGTGCAGAAATGTTCCCACTGGACGACTGATGGATAATGTGCTTAGGCTGATGCTGCTGTTGTTGCGACAATTGCGATTGCGACAGGGATGACGGAATGTGTTGATGGTGATGGGAGTGGGGATGATGAGGAGGGACATGTTGACTGAAATGCCTCTGTTGAGACTGCTGTTGTTGTTGGTGATGGTGATGATGGGACAATCGACTAGATGATGACAGTGGCACTGCTAACATTACTACTACTAATTTGGCCGATTACGCTATTACTAGCATAATGCAGTTGTTGCTGATGATGATGGGAAGGAAGTTGCTGCTGGAACCGACTACTGTGATGCTGCTGGTGATAGTGCTGTTGATGGTGCTGATGATGAGCGTGAGCCGTTGTGGTAGCTGTCGTTGTGGAAGAAGCATCATCCGTTGTAACTGCCGGAGTACCTCCCGAATGATGAGATTGGTGATGGCTGCTTGAAGACGAGGAAAGAATAGCATGGTCAACTTCTACATCCACTTCTGTGACTTCGGCACAGTCCGAAATCGGCATTGGTGGAAGCTCGTTACATGACGATGTGAGCGAAGCATCTTCAAACTCATCCTCAAGACCATCCACCTCGGCACTTGTTGGGTGATGATGATGAGGCTCGTGAAGATCAATGCAAATTGAGCAACTGTAAAAGCAATAATATACCATTTTAATAAAATCTTTATCTCAATCTGTCTTAAGCTTTAATTTTGTCAGCAATTTATGTCAGCGATGAAAAATAACTTACGCATTGCTTCCGGCTGGTACAGCAGCGTTATTATTAATCCTTCTTGAGAGTCTCCTTTCTGTCTTAATTCTTTGGAACTCCTTTACCATGCTATACCTGCAGGTGATAAAAAATATTCAATAAAACTCCATTCACTTTCATTACATTATATTTATAGTGCGTACTATAAAACGACAGAGTTAATCGTATTGCCAACTTTATGCTACGAATGCTCATGTCGTATATCTGCAAAAATAAGTATTTGGTACAAAACACGCACGGTTTACTTAATATTTTTGATTTTGCTTTTAGTGATGTTGGTTCGGTTAATGACGATGATAAACTGTTGGAACTACAGACTGCAACAAGAGTGACTGCACTTAATTCAATACAGAAAACACATAACCTATCATCATCAAGGGCATCCACTTTTCTTCAAATTATGATTACCATTTAGCAACGAGCAAACGACTGGCTAATGACAAGTGAAGTGAAGATTGTGAAATGCGACATTATTAGGTACAAAATGCTCACGACAACGATGTTGGATAGTGGGGATCTGCTATGTGACTCTCTTCAAGTCAAGTAGATTTATGCACAATGTTTCCCATTCAATACATAATATTCACAGTCAATGTTAGTTTACAATTGCATATATTTTTATGTGCCATTACGATATATAAGTAATAAGAACAGTAAAAAATAAATTGCAAATTACAACTTTGCTAGATCCTTTTTGTTCATTACAGTTTTCAGGATGGCATTTTAATGACCACTCTTCATCATCACAAATCATATGCAATTTTTACAACGTAGCAGATTTAATAACAAAGACTAATTTGTGATCATATAAAAAGGCAACCTAAAAATTTTAAGCTTTGCGTCACGAAGAAGCCCATGCTGCATGAATGAAAGTATTTTTATTTGTGCCAGTGTTAAAATTAAAAGTATTATTATAATCATGATTTTGAATCACTTATAAATGTGATAGCGATAGATAAAATCTGTATTTTTGACAAATAGCAGCCATTTAAAAGCTGGATAAAAATGTACTACCACGATCGAATTAATAATGTTAAAATGGGCTTGAAAACCTGCATGGGTTGTTTTCAAGACCATTGCTAAAGCTACTCGAACAGAACATCGTTAGTCGTTAGATTTGCTTGCAGTTAAAGTTGGCCGTTATAGATTTTGTATAACAAAACTGATTACCTACTATAAAAGTTTCTTATCTGAGATAAGGTACATTAAAGAAATCTCTTACACCCACATGTTTTCATATGTCTATTGGCATTCATTCTTATCTTTATAATTTATCTGAATTTATTGAGGATAATATTATTTGATGACTTAGCCGTTGTGTTGAATGCCGTAACAAAAAATGAAATGTTTAGAAAAAACTAATGAACAAAATAATGTCATGTACCTGGATAAAATATACCATTCATTCATACTTGCCTGATAGCCTGATATTTCATCATTCTCATAATCATAATAATCAAGCGTTTATTTTATACAGTTATCGTTTACAAGTCGTTAAAATAAAATTGACTGGTGTCATAGATGAAGACATTATTGTTGCTAAAAACATCAACCTGGCATGTTTTCCTTTCATATTTTATTAGCAAATTGACTTTTTTATTTAGTCATATATACCTAAATTGATTGCCCTCGAGGGAGCGCTTTTGTACTAGGAACACAAATAAACTTGTACTTAAAACTTTTGTTAAATTATGCGCTAAGCTAGTTAAGTCTGCGTAGGTAACACATAATTGATAATTTTTGCTTCCTTTCTACTGAAAATTATGGCAGCTTTTCATCTTGCCATTTTTAGTGTTATGTAAATGGATTTTCTCCCTCTTTAGTTTTCCTTTTAACAGTCAATCTTGCAAATCACTTTCATTTTTATTCACAATTCCGCTTACTTCATCCTTTCAACACAGGCGAATAAATGATTTGAAACAAAGTTTTGTCATTAATATTTCTGAACAGATATTTCTCTGGGTGTTAGTTTAGCTCTAAAGCAGTTTCAACGCAATTTGATGACGGTGAGAAATGACTATGAAATGAAAAGTAAGCATACACAGTAATTTTAATCTTGCACAACGGCTGTCGTTTATTTGATAGTCATCCTAATCACTAGTTGCGAGGCAGTTGCAAATAATGATGATTACTAGTATTTACTATGGCACTGCTGAAATTCATTTATATTGCGTGTGTGACTGACTGTACAATTAAATTTTCTGTTTGGGCCCTATGCTAAAATGTATTTTAAAGTCAACACACCTTTAAATCTTGAGGCTAAAAAGTGGTAAAATAATAGCTAATAACAATGTATTTTATGCTTGTGATATTTATTGGATTCTCATGCAATAGAATGTGCAGTATTGATATTTAAATGGGTATAGATTTGGATGATTGTTGGTATTTCGTGAAGGTCTCTAATTTAAAACCTATAAAAATAGGGACAATCAAAAGTTGTATAAGAAGGTTGAATAGGATGAAGATGAAAGTTTGTCACAGTTTGATACAGCAAATAGCAGACAATAGTTGCTTCGAGCACGCTTTTCTGAAAAGAATTTTAAAGCTTTTGCGCACGACAATGACTATTAATGCGTCAGGCCATAAATTGCTACCGGTTAATTAACTCTGAATAACAATAATAAACTAGGCACAAACGTGTTTCTACATGTCAATGTTATTAATGTAAATAATTAAAAATTTACCTTCTGTAGGCTCTTTGGATGACGAGAGCTGCATCTCTTGCTGGTTTATGGTATGATGGGTCACCATTTTCCTGAAATAAAAAAAATATCGGTTCATTAGTTTTATGCTTACTTCCAATAAAATCATTACACTTTTATGCCTAAGCCATTTGCATTGGTGAACTTTCATAAAATCATAAAAATATAATTGTGTAAAGTTAGCGTTAAATCAATTGATATTTAGGCCAAGGTTTTTTTGTATGGATTTTCATTGTATTTTTATGAGTTTATTTTTCATTCATTCATTTTATGAAAACTCCTACCCGAGACACAAAGTAAACTCGCCGATTAGGTGAAAACCGACAAGAATGATAGAGAGAATGATGGCGAGAAGGTGTATGTTGTGTTGATGGTGCTGCTGGAGGTCCAGGTGGAAGATTGCGATGATGGTGATGGTGCTGTGGCCTTACAAAGCTTATTCCATGGAAGGAGCATCGGTAAGTAGGTGCTCCACTTCCGGGAATCAATAACAGCATTCTCCAAACTTTTTGGGAGTAAGTAGGGACCAACTCCACATAGCCAAACAAACACGGGCACCCAACAAAAACAACTCAAAGTGGGACTTTTCGTTTACTGCAACTATTGAACCTGATTCACGTAACGTCTCCAATTTTCTTCCTGATCATATATTCAATCCAACAGCTCTTTGCTGCCAACTACAGACATTTTTTTCTATTTTTATGGAACTTGCAAAATATTTTGAACTGAAACCGTCACGAAATTAGCTGATTTCTTGCCAATATCACTTTGTGTGCTCCAATATTTTGCCAAATAAACGGGCAAACTTTTCCAAGCCACTTCTACTGGGAGAACCACAATACACAGAGGTACATATGAACTTTTTTTTGCCAATGTAGCTGGATTTCAGCTCTATTGAGACATTCACGAAAACTTTTTTTCCGTTAAAATGTTCCTGTATGTATTAATCGAAAAACAGAAAAGCTACTGGAGAAGGCAAAACCTGCTCACCATGCTCCATTCACATGATTTCCGAGAACTCAGATTTGCACGATATTATCAAACAGAACAAGAGAACCACTTTTTTCTTAATTTATAGG
Organism: Lepidocyrtus fimetarius; assembly: GCA_036507315.1. Classification (NCBI taxonomy): domain Eukaryota; kingdom Metazoa; phylum Arthropoda; class Collembola; order Entomobryomorpha; family Entomobryidae; genus Lepidocyrtus; species Lepidocyrtus fimetarius. The sequence goes on along the minus strand of JAANSO010003123.1, from coordinate 4,082 downwards.
TTACGTGCATAGGTCAGAGGTCACATTTTCCAAATAAATTCATAAATTTTTATTTAGCATGTATAAACCACTTTATTAACCAAGCACTGCCATACAAGGACCTTAGAAAAAGGAAGTTGATTCTCATCAAAACAACAATTTGGCAAAACCAATAAACAACCGTTGTTCCTTCCAAGAAGTATCAGATCATTATCAGAAAAAACGTTCATTTTACAACATCCACTAACAAAGAGAACTTGATTAGGACTGACAAAATAACTTGCTTCATCCATAAGGTATTATCATGGGATATGGGCAACAAAGCTGCATTGCACCACCACCACCTTCAGCAAGTAGTCGTCACCTGAAGTCACTTTGACTCTTTCACATTACAAACAACGTAGCAGTAGCAGTTAAGCAGTTAGTATGAAGTCGCAGATACAAAAATAGGTAGAGAAAGAGTCCATTTTACGCAGTAGTAAGCGTCAGAATGGGATTGCAAATGGGTGGTGTGATCCTGTTACTACGATTTACTGAGCACTTACTACTACTGCGAAAGAAAGGTTGAGACTTGACAATGGTTGTGATAATGAAGGGAAAAAAGAGAAATTAGAAGAGTACCAGCAGCTACCAACCAACACAACCACTTCTACTATCATCCACAAACAACAACATCGACCGCCGACACCACCTTCAGCTTGATTAGCAAGTAAATTAAGAAGCAATACTAATAATTGGGATATATACATATCCTAACTCCTCCGTTTAAGAATAAGTGAATTATTATTAGAAATGTGTGGCAACGACGAGAGAAGAAGACCAAGAAAAATTGAATAAGTTCGTCATTTGCAATAATAATAACAATAATGCTTTATTTTCAACAAGAATGAGAGAGACAAGGTAAGAAAAATGTATATATGTGTACATTTAACAAGTGCAAAGGTATTATATTATGAAGAAAATTAATAATAGGCAAATAACAAGGTAGAGTAGGCAGCAAGGTAAGTCTCTTCTCCTCCTCTCCCACTTGATCTCTGCGTGTTCATTATTATTGTTGATGCTGCAGATTTTAACAATTCATATAACCTTAGCTCACCATCCTCGCGCTGACTTGCTTCAATTCAATCATTATCAGCATCAAGTATTCAAGAAAAAAGAGAGAGTAAAAAATAATCAATCTATATACCATTTAAAATCTGTCTCTAACAACATTGCAAAAGTGGGAACGTCAAACAAAGGATTTTTTAAAATTGTTTTTTGCAATTTTACAAGAAAGACGAGTATATATTATATGCATTTCGACATACAGTTTAGTAATATAAACATGTATGAGCACTACTTATCACTTATCGACATCCCTTTTATTAAAAATAATACAGTTGAATAGTTGCAGAACTAGAAGAGTTGACGAGGACATGAATGCACTTTAGTTTTTACTGCCATCATGTCGCCAATACAAGCAGTAAGCATCAAAGAGCTCAAAAAAGTGATCGTTTACTTCACAACTTTGTAATCATTCGGTTAGTTACTACTACAATTATTATTCATTGCAAAAATACATTTTGAAAAAGAAGAAAAACTTGCAGAACAGCTTCACCCCTTATTTTATCCCTGAAGTTTTTAAAATGTCACTACTACATAGACTACATGTAATGCAGTGTCATCGTCATTACCTATGTATGGAAGATGAAAAAATGAAAACATCTTTTAAATATGTATTAGTTTGAACCATCGACCGGCCGTCCATTGCAATTGACAATGCAAGATTGATTATTGCTTGTTAAACGCTTTTTTACAATGAAACACCTTCATTTTAAATACTAAAAAAGCAAGGTAGATAATAAAGGATCTTCATTCAAACCAGGAGAATTCCATATGTACACAATTGGTTAGCTCTTTCCGTTGATTGGACCACGGTCATTGGTCATTTTTGTCGGTACATGAAAATTACATTTCGTATTACGGTAACCCGCAGCAAAAGATATGATAAATGAGTATCGTTGTAAAAATGGTCAGTCTTCTACCAGTTACGTGACTTGAACTCAACGTCATATATAAATATTGCTAGAAAAATATTGCCAAACTTCTAATAATCCAACTCCGCTTGGAACTCGTTAGAAAAAGGAGTTATAAAGAATACAAATTAAAAACAAGGTTTGCACATATTTCAAAATAATTATTCTCCAATGCAAAATGCAATGTACCTCATTAAAGTTGTATCTACTTGACCTTAAAATAGTTTAAAAAGTTATCTCAATATTCATGAAGGTGGTTACATCTTTGCTTGAATCCTTTTTTCACACCTTTTTATTCTTTTCTACTCAGGGACAAATAAAAATTGGAAGGTTAAGCAAGTAAAATAAATTATATACTTTGTTCAAAAACTTGAGAGAAGAAAATGGGAGATTTTGACACGTTTAGGTCTGATTATTGTCTTTGACAGGCCGAACAAAGAAAGATGTCATTGCATTTATTACTACGATTGAAGTTTATTTTGTATGCAATTTAAACAACTTTTCATATGCAATAATGAAATAAAAATGTTCTGAAAATAAAAGTAATTCTTTTGTGGTCCTTTTGATGATAGTGAGATGTCTATATTTAACTCTCACAGCGGAAAGGAAAAGATTTACAAACATGGTAATGATTTGACAATGACTTGCAAAATTTCCAATCACAACTTCAAATCCCTTTTGACAATACAGTGTAAACTTATTTATTAATTCTCAGCCAGTCACTCAGTCATAATTGACATGAAAATGTTTAAAAGTTTTATCCAAACAAAATCTTCTTAAAAGATCTTGTTTGTCGTTTTTAATAATAAAAACTTAGACATGCGTAGGCAAACATGAAAGACAGAAAGTAAGAGACACCTTTTTCCCAAGTTTACATCGAGACTAAACAGAACTTGAGTGCGTGTCCACCTTGCAATTAGAGATAATATACGATTACAGAGACCATGCCAAGACAACCCATGAAACAATTAAAATGGGCACATCATGATCGTCGTCTTCATCCGTTAAAATGTCAGCAATTGTCTAAAATCCTTTATCGTAGCAAAGTAACACGTGATGATATATTTAATGATCTAAATTCAATATTGCTTGTCAAAAAAATTGAACTAAAGATTTAAGAATTAGTCTGCGACCATTATTTGAACAAGAACATAATATACTCTAGTTTGTTCTAGCAAAAAATACTCGTCAAATAATGAAGAGCATCACTGCAGCGGTAAATCTGACTAGTGAAAATCAAGAAGGGACTTTAATGTCCAAACTACTACGCCAAAAGGTAACAATGTGCAAGGCAAAGAGTAATTTTTGTCTATTTCTTCTCTCTCCACAGGAGTATAAAAATTGACTCTCCAATTTCACCATCAACTTCATACAGGGACGCATCTTTATGCTGATTTTGTTTTATGCTTCGTAATAAAAGCAGGTTTTTCTGTGTTTCTATGTCATGAAGATATTCGCCTCGTCGCGCGGCTGTTTGTTGATGCTTCAGCAACACCATCATTCATTCCATATCATATTATCAAAATGATGATGAATTTTAAATCTCTGATCAGACTTTCCTTATCATCTTTCTTGCATTCATTCATTTACATGAAATTGTCGTCGTTGCAAAGATGTTGATGAAGAAAGAAACTAAAAGAAAGGCGCCTACTTATCTTCCTTCTCCTCTCTCCTTCTAACAACTTGTCATGCTTCATGCCTATAAAAAGAACGAGCGACGAGGACAACATGTGCGAGTAATGTTTCGTTTAGTTGCAACTCGCAAAAAACCACATCCAAGTCATCTCAATTCAATTGTCAACTTCCGTGCTGAGATCTAAACTTTGATTTGATTACGAGCGAACGAGAGGAGAAGTAGTATCCGGCTTTGACTTACTTTTTCTTCACTTTTCCTTATTCAAATTGTCAGGATTGAAACTTGTATTGCTGCTGGTCTGAAAGTGGAGGTAGTGGAGTGGAGGCAGTAAAGGTAAGTTGTATGGTTTCTTTATTGCATTTTATTTGCATCCAAATTATTACCTTCACTCTCTTTTCACGCTTTCTGTAGCGTCTCATGTTGGTAATCTTGATAAAAGTTGCAGTGGCTGT
>JAANSO010003122.1:0-12047 GCA_036507315.1 Lepidocyrtus fimetarius | reverse complement strand
GATTGGGTAATTAAGATAAGTAAAACTAAAACGTATTATCCATAGAGGATACATCATAAATCCAGACTAAATCACCCCCAAATTAAATGCTTAATTTACTCACAGACGATCTTTTAAAAAACCATCCCCAATACACAGAAAAAAAGGGTGGAGGTAAAGAAAAAAAAGCTTCTATTAAACACTCACGTACATCACAGGTAAAACTATTCAGTGCCCTGTCCTTCCAATCCAACTCATTAAACTTTTTTTTGCATACATAAAATATTTTTTAACTAATGCCAAATAGCACACACATGGATTAAAAAAAAACTGATGCAAAATTATCACTACGAAGCATCATATAGGGATATATATAAAATAACGGTACATACACACGTACCGTTTGTATTTAACCCTTTCACATATTTAATCGTTTTAAACGTGTATAGCGTTCGTCTGCTCAAAGTCCAGAGAGAGAGAGAACGTCTACGATAAACGAGAGAGAGACACGAATACAGAGAGACTTGTGTATAAATAAAGAACGCCAAGCTAGTTTCTAAACTCAATTCAATTTTACGATTCCTCTGTCCGTCTCCAGTTGTTCGCAACAAGCTTTTTTCTACTAAAAACGTGTCTCTGTTGTGTTGTTAGTGGGATTCAACATGATTAAGGTAACGTATTATATTTTGTAGTTATATTGATGATGGCGCGGGATTGTGTGTTTGCAGCCTAATTTTCGGATCATTTTCGGTGAAAATAATTCTAATCAATCGTATAACTCCGTGTATATGTAGGCTATCGTTATCTTGTGGAGCTGTGGCTCTTGCCCGTGCCGGAGTTGTAGCCCCAGCTGCTTATGCCGCCCCAGCTTTTGCCCCAGGTCAGAGTTTATTATTAAACTAAACGTGTTTTGAAGCTGGATATTTTATAAAACTTGTGACCAAATAACGTGTTGTTTATATATAGCCCCAGTCGCATACGCTGCCCCTGTAGCCAAGGCTATTGCCGCTCCAGTTGCTTATGCTGCCCCAGTCGCTAAAGCTGTTGTCGCTGCTGAACCCTTTGACCCAAACCCACAAGTACGTTAATTTTAATTCCTGTACAAAAAAAACACGTTATTTTGTCTCAAACTAAATTGAAATTAATATTATTTTTACTACAGTACAACTACGGATACTCCGTTTCTGACGCTCTTACCGGAGACTCCAAGACTGCCACCGAGACCCGTGACGGAGGTGTTGTTCAAGGTAATAAGAAAATATGGGGAAAACTTCAATCACTCAACAATGTACTAAAGCCATAGTTTCTAATTGTTTTATAGGACAATACTCCCTCGTTGAGCCAGACGGTAGCATCCGTACCGTTACCTACAGTAAGTATTTATTTTTAACAATTAGCGAATAAACCAAAATGCTAAATCACCTCTCGAAATTCCCCATTTTAACCTGTCTTTCTCGACTAATTAACTTTTAAAGCGGCCGATCCCGTTAACGGATTTAACGCCGTTGTAGACCGTCAAGCTGCCGTCGTTAAGGCTGTTGCTCCAGTCGTTAAGGCTGCTCCAGTCGCTTATGCCCAACCAGCCTACGCCCCAGTCGCCAAAGCCGTAGCCCCAGCTTACCTTGGTTAAACAAAAATTCTTCAAAACGACCACCGTCACCTTCCCCCGTCATCCTCCCTCTATTTTTTATTAGAGTTATGTAATATAACTTATTTTTTATATACTAAACGGAAACATGCGAAAAAAATAACTGATTATTTATATATGAACGCTTACTACGTGACCTCTCTCTATCTCTGTCTGTCTGTTTTTTCTTCTCATTGAAAAAGTCTGTACAACTTTTATATTCTTCCAATTTATATGATTTAAATCTGTGCTTTATGATTTCTCTGAAAAAAATTGAAAGAAAAAATTGAAAATTAAAGAAAAAAAACCACACACTACTTCAATCAAAAAAATAACTATCCAGTCCTTTCAATTATGCATAAAAATAAAAAAAAACTCGATATATATATTTTTATAACAAATTTATTCTCCTCTCTCCCCGAAAGAAAGAAAAAAACAAATATTACATTATTAAATCTTCCCTCATTATTATATCACTTATCATAATCTTATATTATCCGATTTAAAATCTCCGTAATTTTTTCCCTCATACACCCCTTTCTTTCTCATTCAATTCCATTTTATACAATTTTTATATACACATATACTTATGAGAATTACTTTTATTTACGAATCATTCATACATATACAAGTTAAATTAACAGTTTTTTTACGATAGAGTCAAACTGATTAATCTTTATAAATACCCCCTAAAAAAACAAACGTGCGACATCATCGATTAGTATAATAATATGAAACAGTCTAAACTCCAAGAAAGAGAAAGTGATTTTTTTAAAAGCTTTGTTGATTGAGTTCTCTTTCACACTATTCCGCTATATATATATATGTACCATGTGTGTATCGTGTGAGTTCAACTTTCTCCAAGCAAAAAACAAAAACCGCTGTTTATTACTGTCACCACTACATTATTATGATTTATATATATTTAATAATATGAAACAGTCTAAACTCCAAGAAAGAGAAAGTGATTTTTTTCCAAGCTTTGTTGATTGAGTTCTCTTTCACACTATTCCGCTATATATATATGTACCATGTGTGTATCGTGTGAGTTCAACTTTCTCCAAGCAAAAAACAAAAACCGCTGTTTATTACTGTCACCACTACATTATTATGATTTATATATAATATGCACCATGTGTGAGTTTATTATTCATTAAAATTATTAGCTTATATATAAATAGGCTTATTATTTTTACACGTACGTGTGTTACTTTTTGTGCAATTATTTTAATCGTATATTAATTTACACGAAAAGAATTTTAAAGATTATATAATTTCATGTTACAAGTCCTTTTTAAACTATATAATTGTCCCGTATTTTCCGAACCAAAATAGTACGTATATATATATACGTACCCGTGTACTACTTATACCAACAGCACGTATATATTATATTAATTAAATACCGTCCAGGGAAGAATCCTTTCAATCTCAAGTTTTTTTTTGTTTAGGGCAGACTTATATCAAATAACAAACCTTATGTTTTGGCACCTCTCTATCATATATGAACATATTTTTAATTATAAACATGACTGCAATTCAATACAATTTTTAGCACATTATTTGAGTTTTCTTCGTAACTTAAACCCTATAAGTTGAGAATTTTTTTTGTGTGTATTCCAAAAACACTATTATGATACCGTATAATTAATTAAGTCCTTTTAAAACAAAAAGAAAAACCTGTTTTTCTTGAGCAAAAAGGGAGGAAGATATTAATGCTTTTACTTTTCCCTACATATATATAAATTGACACATATTTTTACTTGGAATTGATTTTTTATATATTTTAAAAAGAGAGAAAGTTTTACGAGAGAGAAAAAGATTTTTATATTTTTAAATATATAGCAATACTTATGAGCAATAAAACAAATTGTTTGTTTGTGTGTTGACATTTATTTCGTATAAAAAAGACTCTTGTAATATCCCCCATTATTTTTGGCTCTATATTTGATGATAATGATTCTGTGTACAGCTTCCCATATTAAATAATACGATCGTGTGTGTTTATATATTGACACAAAGAGATTCCTAAATACCTAATTAAAACTCAACCCCATAATACTTACAATTAAATCGGCAACCTTTGTTTATATATATTTTTGGCAACAAATTGTAGTTTGTGGTGATGGTGGTGTATAAAAAAAGTTTTTTACATCTTATATAATTACGTGTATGTGGCTATATAAATATGTGTGTGTGATTAAATCGTAATAAAACATTAACGAGGTGGCCTTGGTAAAGTATCAGATTTACTACTACATGGTTTAGGTTGTAGCAACGAAGAAGAAGTGCCTGGTTGAGGCTCATCTTGTTTACTCCGTGAGGGTAGTGTTTGAGAGTCGAAAGGCCCTTCTCTAGGTTTCCAGATTGGAGAGGCTATATAATAACATAATATAATTTTATGATAACGCAAGCACACACTATCAAAAAACAAATCGTATATAAAAAACCACTTACTCGGCTCAGGAAGTACAGAACCCCCAACTCCACCACCACTACCACCACTAGTAGAACCACCACACCCAGGACCACTACTACTACCCCTCCCAGGAGTAGAAGAACTCTGTATCAATTTAGCAGCAGACCCAGTACTCCCAGCACTCAACGTACTAGTAGTACTCAAAGTCAAATGTATCGGAGTATTCCCAAGCACCCCTTTACCCCTAGGCAACGTCACGTTACCCCCAGAATGATGATGATGAGGATCCTCTTGCCCATCACTCATCGTTTTACTCCTACACCTAAACATCGGATTGGACTCCGTACTATCTTGATGACGCAACCTACCCGCTGCACCCATTTCTAAGTTACCTGCAGAGTGACGTTGTGGTGGTTTGGGTGGCTTCTTCCTTCCTGTAATATCATCAAAATACTTCAATTATTCCGGTTTGAATGTAAAACCACGTAAAAAACTATATATCATCCATGTAAACTGTATCCACTCTTTCGATTCAAAAGTGTATGCAAAAATAGGGCAGTAAAAACAGGGCACTCTCAAAAACGTGTCTCTAAAAAAACTAAACAAAAAAAAAGTCACAAGAAATTAATACAGTGCAAAAAAAAACCCTCCCTAACTCTATCTCCTCTTTCTCCTCAACTCATTTGTTTAAGATCATCATCTCTTTCAAAAAAAATATATATTCTCCAAACCCTTCTCGTAAAAAAATCGTTTTAAAAAAAGTTTTTTTTTCTTCATTTTTTGTTTTGTTTTTGTAAAATTAAATCAAAAAACCTGTGCGTTGGGAAAGTCAAATGAGAACAGAGTAAGAGGAGGTGGATTGGGATGATGACAAAGTGGTGATCATAGATGTTGTAGTAGTCGTAGTAGTCTCAGTAGTAGGTTCTGTAGTAGTAGCAGAAACCGTAGAAATACTAGCAGTAGTAGTTGTAGTACCCCCACCACTACAAGTAATTATAACAGCACACTCATCATCAATCAAACCCGTACCCAAAGTCTGTGCCTGATGAGTAGTAGTAGTAGACGACGCACATCCCCGGTGAGGATGCACATAGTGGTGTTGTTGTTGTTGTTGAGCATTGTTATTATTATTAGTTTTAGATTTAACAGGGTCGATCCCTTCAGGAGTAGCATAGTGGTGGTGATGGTGAACTTGCCCAGCCTCATTACTATTCCCAGGCCCAGCCTCAGAAGAATGTATCATGATCGGGTTGTTAGCATTATCATCATCATCATCCAACACAATCCTACTACGCTTCCCTCTCCTCCCCCTCCGATTATTAACATCATCGTCATTATCCTCCTCATCATCATCACCCCCTTCTTCACGATCATCATCATCATCCTCCTCCTCATCATCATCATCATCGTCACCCCCACCCCTATCCGAGAGCCTAGGCGGTGGTAAGCTCATGTTACGAACACTTTCCCGTATGATTTGTCGAATATTCCGTAGAAACGCATTACGGAACTCCCCAGTAGAGTTTGACAGCAAGTAAACTTTCTCAGACCGACGAGCAGCTTGATTCCGTAAATGAACTAGTTCCCAAGAGTAGTTTGATGATGATGATGATGAGGCTAACGCGTCTGACGTAGTGTTTCCTCCTTCAGAATTAGTAGTAGTGGAGGATGTAGAAGGATGTTTCGTAATGCTTGACCCTGGGTCACCAATCTGGCGTACTTGGACTTCTGACACTGGGATCAGCACTTGATACCGGATTATTTCTACTTCCGATTTATCTGATACTTTAGATGTTGAGCCCTGTTGATACACAAAAAGGTTTCATGTATAAATACAAATTATAATTCCAATTTTTGAGTCAAGTATATAACCTCACCATCAACTTCTTCTTATGCCTCAACCTCTCTTTACAAAGAAACACAACAGCCGTCCTAAAAACAAAGCACATGGCATGCAACTCCAACCCTTTCTTAATCTTCCCAAGAAAATCCGCAATGTTGAGCCATTCCACACCACCGTAATGAAGAAGGTCCCCAGGGCTCAGATCTATTTGAGTCTTGCACAGTTTCTGGTGTTGGCGGAACAAGTGCTCGAATATAGCCCCGTACTCTTCATGAATCCGTTGCATTTCGTTAATATGCTCCGCAACTCGTTCCATGCATTGGAGTGCGTCTAAAAGTACATGCATGTTCAAGTTACGTGTATAATTAATTAATCCAAAAAAGATGCATATATAAAAACTAACCAACAAGATTCCTATACTCCTCAGTATTAGTATCACAAAGATTCCTCAACTGCTGAAGCAACAACGGATACTTAAGTATCCTCTGTATAGGCTTAATCAGGTAAGACTCCAAAGTATTAGAATGCTGCTGCCTAGGATTCCTAGCAGCTAAAAACTGCTGCAAAGCTTGATTACCCTCCGTAGGATGCAACAACTTCTGAGCTTTAGAATGCGACGCACAAAACGAAGAGTACAACTTGAAATGATCAGCAAAGTTTAAAAACGCTGCTGCTATGTTTAGTAGAATATTCTAGAAAACAATTATATAAATTTTGTTAGCCCATATTCCTGTAAAAAAACACATAACACTTTTGCGTATCAAATATACAATTCTTACTTTAAAATCCGAAGAATGAGTAATAGCCTCGATACTACTAGCACAAGACTCCAAAGCAGCTTCCAAACTCTTGAGAAACCTCCTCTGCACAGTAACCATCTCACGTATATTCCCAAATATTGCCATCATTTCGTTAGCAGAGAGGAACCGTTCATGTCGTAAAGGCTCCAAGTATTGCTCTAGCAAGCAGGTCAAGTGCTAAAAGTATATATAACAAAAAACCAATAAAAAATGCATAGATATAGTACGCTTTCACCTACACAATCGCTTTCCCTTGCAATGCAACATAAAAACCACGTAATCCAAAAAACCTCCCCAAATTTACCTTAACATAAGCCCTCTCCGTCTCAATCAACTCCAAAACAACTTTCTTAGTTTTCTCAACATCCCTAGCAGCAACGCCACCACTACCCATCGTAACATGAGTAGGAGAACTTCCACCACTAACCCCAGCAACCGGAGACTCTGCACCTAAACTACCCGCACTACTCCGCTGATGTGTTAAAGGATGATGGTGATGGTGCTGCTGCTGCTGCTGTCCTGTAACCACACGGGCCCCTTGTTGCTGCTGTCGAAGTAACTGTTCTTTAGTCCGGCATATCCCTGTTACTTGCTCTGCAGTCTGCAATTCCAAATAAACACAATTACACAAACCCATATAAAACCAATCAAAATATTTTCCAATCCCCAACCATACTTACTTTCAAAAGAGACTCAATCTCAGTAGAATCCACCCTTCTACCACCACCTACTTCCCCCCCATGAACCTCCTCCGTATCCGAAGGACTCAAATCCTTACTCTCATGATGAGGAGCCGGAACAATCAAATGACTAAGAATATCCTCAGTAAGAACATCAAGAGCCGGAGGCGGAGGACAAACTAGCTGAGCTATAGCAGCATCCGCAGCAGCCAACGCCGCAGCAAGTGCAGGAGGCTCCGTCCTAGAAGACCTCAGCATTAAACAAAGGGACAGTTCCTCTTGAAGTACGGATTCTATGTACATCATGTCCAAATCTGATACTATTGCTCCGTTAATTACTAGAATCTCGTCTCCTTTTATAATCCCTAAATATTCAACAAAAAATCATAATTTGATTTTACAAAATCCATTAAAAAGATGACATATTATATATGGTTGTAATAAAAATACTTTCCCCATACCATTACTCATAGCCACACTACGATCTTCAACCCTACTAACATAACAGCACAACTCATCCTGCCTATCCGCATTCTCAACCAGCTCAGCCTCAACACTGAACCCCCACATTTGGTCTAACGAGCTCCTGGATAGTTCCACTTGGTATAGTAATTTTGCTCGTACTTCAACTACTTCATGAGTTGATAGCTATAGTATGTACAAATCAATTAATTGTCTACCCTGACTTTTGATATATTTTCTCAGTATATAAACAACTCACATAAGTATCAATCAAGTCACTACGATGAGGAACAAAGTAATTCGTGTCAGGGAGCTCACTCCGTTTCTTAACCCGTACAAAGTGTTCCATGGGAGCGAGTCCTTTACGTGCACATGCACTTACGAGGAACTCCTCTACAGACATTGCGTCTTTTAACGGGACCGTCACGACCTTTATAAAAAACGATATATATACTTTATAAAAACATACTCTTTTGTATTTAAAAGAATTAAGACTCTCAGACCTGATTCTCAGGAAGAGAAATCTTTGCAGTCCTCTCATTCTCTCGTTCAGAAGAAGAAACGTTATGCAAAGAGCGTCTGGAAGAAGCACTGTTTGAGCGGGATAGGAGTGGAGCTCTCCGTTTCGTAGCTCCACGACCTGCTAGTAAGTTGCTTAGAAGTAGATGGGCTCCTAGCGCATACGTACGCGTGGAATGATGATACTGTGAATACTCCGAGGCGGTTTAGTGTGTTCTTTGTTGTGCGGGAGACGTGGGATAGCAAGCTCTGTGTATTTTTTTGGGGATTATATACGTAGTTTTTATTAAATATTTGTAAACATTGTTATCTACAAAAATTGTATGATATTGAAAAAATAGTTTACCTTAGGATTGGGCAACTCCCCACCTTGTAGAGAAGCCATGTAGCACCGTAACCGAAACTGTTCACAGTGGAGTCGTTCAATGTTCTCTTCCCATGTCGCAATTTGTTGAGCGAGTTGGGATCGGGTTTCTGGGTCTGCCACTACTGATCTTTGTAGTTCTGCCATGTGACGGAGTTTTCCGTCCTGAATAATACCAACAAATATAATAGTATAAAAAATCCCGCATTTTCTCTTTCTTCATTTTTTCCACATGACAAAACTTTTTAATTTGTATCAAGTAAATGAACATAAATACATCACACACTCACCGACTCAATAGCTTTATCCAACCGTATGATTTCCTCTTGTAACAGATGAAGTGTCCCTGTTTTACCCCTGTGCCTAGCAAATGCTGCTGCACAAGCCCAGTGAATGCTATGGACCCATGACTCCAACTCTACTTGGCATGGGGCCTTTTTAAAAAAAAACAATTATATAAACGATGAGATGGAGATGAGCTCTTTTCAACATTATATATATTTCTGGAGAAAGTTATTACAAGAATAACAAAAAAAAAGTTTTTGTTAATAAAACTTTCACTAGTGTATACTCAGGATATAAATATTCATATACTTTCTTACAAAATAAAACTTCCACTTCAACAATTATTAATAAACTCGAAAAAACAGAAAAAGAAATGTCAAAAGAAGAGACAAAGAATGACAAACTTTCCCAGTATAATATGAATAATTTTACACGTAATATCAAGTTATATATACCTGAAATAAGTACGCATCACCAAACGCAGTACTCAAGCAAAATATGTAATCCCGTTTAGGATGTTCTGGTATGGGTTGCATGATAGCTCCGTCTACGATTATTAAGTGTTTTGGCGCTGCTTCTACAGATCGGCTAGAAAAATATAAGTTTAAAGTCAACCACTTTCTCTTCAAAAAAAAGGAACAAAAACACAAGTTTGAAAATAGAGGATTTCTTTTTCAACACTTTTTTAAAAAAAAGTTTTAATAAAATCTTTTGTTTTTTATCAATTAAAATTGAAAACTTTCACCTTTTCGCTCCTGTACATTTACAAAATTAAATCAAACAAAAAAGTAAACAAAATCAAACAATTACCTCGTTTCCCTAGCATCACAAGGATAAAACAACAAAGTCGTCCCTTTTCAAACAAACCCAGTATCCTTTCCAACCTCTTCGTCTAGCAAGCTCCACTTGATGCCTTTTCCGTAGCAACCATTTCTTCACGCTTAAGAATCTGTAGAAAAACAAAATCCAAAAAAATATTTATAATTGAACGTTACGCCATATATAGAACTGTTTACTTTTTCATTTCATCATACACAAAGTTCTCAACATTTTTGACAAAAAAAACTTTCTCCATTTTTGTGCATCACACACGTGCGACGACGACAAGTCATAAAACCAATTTAAAAGATTAAAAACCCACTCGTACGTTCCAAACAAAACACATATCATTTCCCAAAACAAACTTTTTAGTAACGATCTGCACAATACAATATATATATGTACTCATTGCAAAATATACTAAAAAAACAATCATAACAAACAACTCACCCAGCTTTCCTAACAGCCCCAGTACAATTAAACGAAGCAGCAGGTTTCCTCGAACCTTTAGGTGAGTTGGCCCCATCCCCTGGTTCATCATCACTAACGGCCGTTGTGAGTGACATACGCTCATCATCGCTTATCTACAGACACAAACATTTTAATTTTTTTTTGTTTATAGAAATTCACATAATAATAACGAAACATATTATATGACGTGACATTTGAAACTGTGTAATATTCTCAACAACCCTCTCTCTCTCTCTCTCTATAGAGTTAATAAAAAACAACTCTTTCATCCAAAACAATAATCCTCTCAAATCCTCAAGCCACGCTCAATATATATTTCTCCAAAAACACATCATAACTCATTCTTTTCCAGTTTACACATTTCATAAAACAAAACAATCTCGTTTTTAGACTCTTGCAAGTCTACATCTAGACACATGTGTACATTTCATCTCGATCTATCCAATATCCTCATACAACTTTCACTTTTTACCCAAACCAAATAAATGGAAATAGAGAAAGCAGAAAAGCCAAAGAGAAGAAGTGAAAAAAAACGATCGATGACCTTTCCCATACACACACACAACACCCCGTATCTTTCTCTAGACCCCTTCCTCTATACTCTTTTCCTAAACGAAAATACTATATAATTCTGCATCCACACGGTACGCCTATATGATTTTTAAAAAATCTCTTTTCCATGCTGGTGGTGGTGAGCAGTTTAAACATAATCCCCTACAAATAAAACCATTTAATACTCACCATAAACTTCACTCACACACACGCTAAAAAAATTCTTACTTTTTGTTCACAATACTTTCTCCCCAACAAAATCCCTTTTCTCTCTCTCATTTCCCCTAATGAAAAAAACTATAATCACAAAAGGAAACGAAGAATAAAACTTTTTTTTCGCTTCATAGACGAGTGAATAGAAAAGAAGAAGGATTTATATAAGCGCGAGCGAAAATGAACACGGTTCTCTCTCTATTTCCCCCGTTTTTTTTAATTTATCGTCTCTCCTCCATCCCTCTCTCAACATAAAATATCTGTTCAACTTTCACAAGAGTAAAATATAATTCCGTAACAAATACAAGTTTAAACTCTTTTACAAAATATCAAACTTACCCTCTGCATAACTTTAGCAAGAAACAAAACATTACACTCATGAGGCTGAACATGAGGCCAATTATGCAAATGATCATGCCTCTTCAACCCAGCAATCTCATGACACCCATGACTACACTCACACTTAATATCATTATCATCCTCCCTACTCTGCACCGCCTTCCTAGCCCAATGAACCAACGTACACCAATCAATCGGCTTAAACAAAACCTGATGATGCATCTCCTGCTGCTTCCTAGGATAAGGATACGTATAAAAATGCTCAGAAGAAGACTTATTACTCATATTAGACACTGGTCTCGAAATCGGCTCCTCATAACCCGTAAGACTCTCAGCAGGCTGGTAGTAATTCGCATACGCTGGGTGCTCCAACGGGTTATAGTAGTAATTTTGAGTAGTAGCAACGATCTGCGTTTGCGGGTTATTACTAGAATGTTGTAAGGCAACGTGTTGGCCATAAATTTGGTCATTATTTTGCTGTTGTTGTTTAGCCGCTGCAGCAGCGGCAACTAATTGCTGATGAATAAGTTGCTGGTGTTGTTGTTGTTGAGATTGTTGAACATGTTGGATAGTAGCGTAATCATAAGAAGAACTCAAACTTATCGAAACAGGTTGACTAGCATTATTAGTATTATTATTAGTGAGTAGCGAAGGTGCAGAGGCCAAAGGTTGAAA
>JAANSO010003121.1:0-12047 GCA_036507315.1 Lepidocyrtus fimetarius | reverse complement strand
ATATTTAGAGAAGTTATGTAAGAATTAGTATTGCATAATAAAACATGGAATTTAGCTTTCATTTCGTTTTTATCCACATTGATTTCAAAGTTTGGTCATTAATAATTATTTTCAAAGTACTACATTTACATAAAAGTTAAAAACCACAATTTTGCAACTGAACAAGTATAATATTTCAATTTTTTATTATACAATATGATTAGGACAACAATTTACATACTTTTAATTAGAGTCAATCAATGCTTTTCAAATGTTGTAAGACCCAGTCCAGAAATGTTATGGTATTTTTACAACCCTTTGTGGGCAATTCTAACAATAATTTTCTGCAAATGAAGATTCATTTTGAAATTTGAATTTTTTATGTAATTCTGAAAGAGTTTTTATGATTTCTACCATTCCTGAAGGACAATATAAAAAATTTCCGCAAAAATTAGTTGTTTTACAGCGATGTTTCGCATTAATAGGTATGCAATTTTTGTTCCACTCATATGAAAAGAATCAAGGCAAATACATAAACTTTCCTATAGTTATTACAATAATTATTTTGTGAAAAAATAATTATTTTTATCACATCAATGAAAAGTCAACATTTGCTGCTGATAAATAAAATTTGTAAAATTATTGGGTTTTTCTCGATAATAAAAGTCAGCTGTATCCATTTCAATGCAATTTACTCTACATTTTAAAATCTGTGTTTGGTGTTACAAACTTGATCGAGAAGTTAATTTTGCGTAAAATAAAATGGATCTGTTGTCAGTTAATCCTGTTGCTGTAGCTGCTGAATTTTTCAAGAAGGTTAAAAATGAATTCAGCGATTTAATGGAAGCTAATCCAAGTGAAGTGGAAGTGGAAGCTGCAAGATTTCTTTTTGAAAAGTTTTTGTCTATTTTACAAGACTACGAAGTGAAAGAAGAGTTTGAAAACTTTTTGGGTAAGTTTTATTTCTTTGTTTTGTAATATTTTATATAATTTCTCGTTAGTGAATTTGTTTGATAATGACAATTTGTTTTTAAATGTTTTACAGGTGATGAGCCGGATTCTCCAAGTGTTTTCCAGAACACGGAATCTTCTGAGGGAGTATCAAGTCAGGATTTTCGGCCCAGTCAAAGTTATGTTACCATGAAGCAAAAAGCGAATGTTCTAAAATTTATAAGAAATCACCCCAAGAGAAAATTTGAATCAATTAAACGGAAGTTTGCCTACTATAAACACAGAAGCTATAAGGCAAAATGGCTTCAACAGCTACAAGGAGGTGGCACAAGGAATGAAATATTTGAAGAAGTATCGTATTCTACTTTTAAGCGGTTCGAGAAAGCTAGAAAAGGGTTAATTCCAGTGCACGATGCAGACATCGGAAGGTGGGCTAGGCAGAGGGCTGCCGAATTTCCTTCCATTCGAGGAACATTCAAAGCCGGCAAATCCTGGATTACTAGATTTAAAGCACGCAATCGCATTTGTTCCAGAAGGATTTTAAAAATTGTATCGCGAAAAGAAGTCGAAGAAGAAGAAAATATTTTGGAGGCTTGTGAGAACTTTAGAAACTGTATTAAAAAACTGGAAGGAGTATATGATCCAGACTGTATTTGGAATAGTGATCAAGTTGGGTTTCAGGGGGAGTACTCATCCAAAAGGACGTTGAGTTACAAAGGAGAAAAGCACACCTTTGCTTCTGCATTTTCAGCTAAAAACAAAATGACCCACACATTTACTACCCAACCAGTTATCAGTGCAGGAGGGCAACTCATTGGCAAATTATTTATCTGCCTGCAGGAGCCTAGCGGAAGTTTTGGTCCAATAGTGAAGAAAAATCTGTTTAGAGCTCCAAATGTTGAGCTTTCGTGCAGTAAATCAGGTAAACTTACTACTGGACACGTAAAGTATTTCGTGGAAAAGATTTTAAAACCTAACTTATCTGACAAGGTTTTATATATCATTGATTCCTGGCCGGGACAAACAAGTTCTGATTTGTACAATTTTTCTACGTCAGATTTTAATTTAAAATTGGTTCCTAAACATTGCACTGCGTTTGCTCAGCCTTTGGACGTTTATTTTAACTTGCAATACAAAAGTTTAGTGAAAAAAATTCATGATTACGCTCATTTAATTGAAATTAATATTACATCTCGTAACGATGCCATTAAGACGCATTCTGTGAGCTATTTTATATTTGAATCGCCCAAGTTTAAGGATATGATCAAATATTGTTGGTTTAAGGCGGGGTTATTGCAAAATAAAAATGAAGGGTTCCAAAATTTAAAAGATCTATGTTTTACATTTGGCCCAGGTAGCAGCTCCTGCAAATCTAATCATTGTAAAAATGAAGTATTCTTAAAATGTAGCTGGTGTGAAGAATTACTTTGTTTTCATCATTTTTATACCGATTATCACGTAGTTAATTGCACTGCTGGACCTTACATTAATTGGAAAGCATAGTTAGATTTATATTTAAAATAATTTTTTTCTAAACCTGTTTTATTGTATATTAGTGGCGCTGAGAACATTACCTTAATACTTATTCAGCTACCAAATTGTAATTTTGAACTTTTATGTGATTAAATATAATTAAATACTTTGTAAAAATCATTATATCACCAAACCTGGAAATCAATATGGATTAAAACAAAATATTGTACTTGTTCAGTTGCAAAATTGTGGTTTTTAACGTTTATGTAAATGTAGTACTTTGAAAATAATTATTAAATGACCAAACTTTGAAATCAATGTGGATAAAAACGAAATGAAAGCTAAATTCCATGTTTTATTATGCAATACTAATTCTTACATAACTTCTCTAAATATTAACCGGCCCATCTAAAATTAGCAGCGTTAGAACCAGCAAAAAAAGCTCTACAAGATAGATTATGTCGGATTTCCCAACAGGTGTAGTCGCCCTGAACCATTCCTAGTCAGTTAAGTGGCAAACAAACACTTTTTTAACTGTTACTCTTTGATCATTCTCTGAAAGGACCTCACGGCATGGCCACTGTTTCAGGATTCTTTTTCGGAGGAAATACAGATATTTTGTTCTGTACTGAAATAAAGCACGCTATAATAACGATCCTATGATCTAAATATTTTAACGCAAGACAAAGTAAAAGCCAAAAACCTGCAAATACTAAAGTTCTCATTTCTTTGTCAGAGAACAAAACTGCAGTGGCTTATTTGTTTGTGTACCCGAATTTAATTTTTAAACCAAACTTGTGCATCATTTAGATATATGTCAAAACAGTATTTTCTTATCTTTGTTTATGCATTGTGGTTTGTGAAAACATCTTACAACTGCTAAACAGTCAAGGTTGGGTGATGTGAAACAAGTTACCTCCACCACGAGAGTGCAAACAAGGAAAAGTCGGTGGGTTCCTGGTATTAAATGGATGAATGATAATTATATTCTTCAGCAACAAACCAACATTTGCTTAACTCTCATTGCTACAACAGTTTGGAAGCTGCCAGTTGCAAGAGCAATGGGTCAGTGACGCAGAAAATCCGTTGATTGAATGAAACAGTACGAAAACTTTTCAATATGAGGAATCATTTATGATGAACAAAACAAAGAATATTACATGTACTTGACTTTTAGTCTTTTCTGGAGAAGATGGAGAAACGGACGTTATGATTATGAAACCTAATTGAATTATAACATTTTTGTCTGTCTAGCATATCCTCATTACCATCATTCTTTACCACTATTGTGCAATCCGGTGACTATATTCGTGTACAACGACGCCGACGATTAAGCAAGAACTAATGCAGTAGGGTTTGAAATAAACCAAATAAAAATATTCCCTTCAGTCATCAGTCTCCGGCAACCGCGAGGACTACGTTCAACGTACATTAGTCAAGCTGTTCAAATTGACAATAAATACGTAATAACAACTAATGAGGTAGCTGTTTAGTTGCGTTGCTGCAATATCAACATATTTGACATTCTATACTAGAATTTACTTGACTGATTCCAGTCGTCATTATGCAGAGAGGATAAAACGAAGAGTAAGTAAGTTGTAAGCAATTTGGAAAATTGTGTAAATGAGAGTTGGACTGTTATTATTACTGACTGGTTGAGCTCCTTCCTCAAGTCATTCATACGTATCCGACATTATGCTCATTTAATGTCACTGGAAAATTTCATCAAATATTAAATACGTAT
The DNA here is from genome assembly GCA_036507315.1 of Lepidocyrtus fimetarius. Classification (NCBI taxonomy): domain Eukaryota; kingdom Metazoa; phylum Arthropoda; class Collembola; order Entomobryomorpha; family Entomobryidae; genus Lepidocyrtus; species Lepidocyrtus fimetarius. The sequence goes on along the minus strand of JAANSO010003121.1, from coordinate 7,900 downwards.
CATAACAATACCAATTTATAAATTCAAATAACCATTTCCACATTGCAAAAAAACTGAAGTATGTTTTTATAAACGATTAGCTGCAGAATTTATGTGTAAATTCATTATGTAAACGTGTAGTTGACAATAAATTTCTGATGGTTTAAAAATTGTCTGCAATGTCTAAAACCAGCGGATGTAGTTTGAAAGTGAATATGCCCAATAATAACCCTTCACCCAGCAACACCTTTGACCAAGTAAGTACTGACACATTATTTATTAGAATCATGATTTAGCTTTTACTTGAAAAGCACGTTTCTTTATTTTATCCAAGCCAAAGTTATTTTCATACTTGCAATGTTACACTTTGGCTTGGCCGGAAACCTAATCTCATTTATTTAACTTTCTAATATTCATCAAATCACAATGTTATTGGATTAAAAGTAGAGCTCCTCTGTTTAACTTTTGTCAGCTTTTAGATGTATATTTCGAGAGTCTAATATAATATAAATATACGGCCGGCATCTCGTCGTTTTCAAGTATTACAGTGCTAGCATAATAACTTTTCTGACTCAGCAGCAGCAAAAAGCACTTACAGAAGTTTAATGCAATTATATAACAGTAACTAGTTAGTAAGCGTTATGATGATGGATAAAGTTTAGATTCTGAAGCTTTCCGTTTTTTCATTATTATGTATACTTCACAATATCAGAAGAATACAAATTATCACATCCATATATCCTGTAATTCTTATGAACAAACCCAAGTTTTTCTCCCAATTTCCATCCTTCTCTCGGGAATTGAAGAAAGTGAACGTTCGTTCCATTTATAATTGTCAATTCTTAATTGCATTGGATGAAATGGCATAAAGCTTTAGGAAAGACCCAAGTCTAGTTCGTTTGGTATTTACCCAGTCTTTCTATCCAGAGGAGTTCCTTGACGTTTTCCATTTGAGTAACTTTGCATCAAGTTTATCTTTAAACGAAGCTCTGAATTTGTTATGATGCCAGCATCTCGTTCTCCTTATAATTACCCAGATATGGTTCCGCTTTGTTCATTTACATATTTACTCATGTAATGTTCGTGATACTCCTACAATCGTCATAAAGACACTCCCGTTCAGTTTCAATTTCCTGGGACTTTTCATAGCCGCCTGGTCCACTTTCTCTTCGGTTCAAATTATTGTAATATTATATAACGTGTTTCAAATCCTTTTCATTTCTTTGCAGCACAATTGAGAACCATTTATTGTCATCGACTTGTGCAAGTTTTTTTATCGAATTCTGAACTCCAGAATAACTCTCTCCAATAATTTTCTTTTCTATTTCTCTCTCGGTGCAGTGCAGTGCCCTTCTAATTCTGCTATAAACTTCTTTCCTCTTTTTATGTACGCAACCTTCTTTTACTTGGCCCCGTGCCAAAAATCTTCCATCGTATCTTTTTCAGCTGAGTGAGTAGGACGAAGTAACATTTACTATGTATATTGTTGCTTCAGTTATGTAATTCTCATGCAGTCTTTAGAGGAGCGTATACTTACGAGTTTTTAGAGTTGCCTTGTTTCTTGCCACTACCACCACATCCACATAACTTGGTGGTGGTGTAAGCAAAGGAGCTTAGGAGAAAGTAAAGGCTCGCGTAAAGTTGTATTTTTAACGGGTTAACAGCATCGCATTCCCATACCAGCTCAGTTTTCACTTAACATCTTTTCCTTCATCTTCACACACAAAATACACAAAACGATGTGCATAAAACAGTAGCAAAGGATCGCATAAGAATCGTATTTTGAGATTACTTTTGCCAAGTAAAGGAAAGAATCCCTCTGATGTATTCATAGAAAGAAGCTTGTTCAATTTACTATATTATCCCGAAATTCCTTGGTTAAGGTTTCTGTGAACTTCTCCAGCCGCCGCAGCATTTTATAATATTACCGTATGCATATATTATGCAAATTCGTAGATAGGTATTTTATTTTAAAAATATATAAACACCGGTAGATCTTAGTTTCGAATGTGTTTTTGAACACACCTGCAGTGTAGTTTGAATATTAATATTGCAAAAGGCAAAAGATATGCAATGGAAACAGTTGTGTGTAGTAAATAATGCTTTTTAATAGCTGCAACAGCAAAGAATGAGAAATGAAAAAAATTCTTTTCGCCAACAATGAAAGTTTCCAGAATCTACTAAAAGTACACAGCCAATTTCGACTATCATGATGATGGTGTTTTAAATTACAATATCAAGTAGTAGCAACAGTTATAACAAAGTTTTGGTTTCATAATTTAATTTTCCTTGTGGCATCTCGTTTTCCAGCACTAGTGGCGTTTGTAGGGAAGTTTACTAAAAGTATCTTTTACAAATAGAAGTACCGGTTTGGAAATAATTGTAAAGAAAACTCAAATATACATAAGTACGAGGGAGTTAATGCATATGAAATATAAAGATTGTCAAACACTTTAAGTAACATATTTTACTGCTCATTTGGGCGATTTTATATTAGACACATTTGACAATCAATGCTAATTAAACCTATGTCTAAAACAAATTCCTTCCCACTGAATTAATAAGATCTGAAAATGTTCAGTACCTAGAAACACTTTTAGCAAAAAACTAAGGATTTATAACAACTTACAAAGGTTTTCCCTGACCTGTCCCAGACATGAAATTACTTTACAATTTACCACAGTATCATCTTGTTTTTCATTCTAAAAAAGTACCATCAAGTTTATACTTAACATTTGCAAACCATTTAGTTATACTAACGATTTTTCTATAAAACTGGATAATGTCATTATTTATTCATTTGCTTTGTGTAGCGTAATATCCTTGAGCCGAACAAAACAAAAATATCTACCTGCACCATTTGTTTAAAAATTTGTGCAAACGAACAGTTTCGAAATGTTTTTTTCGTATACATTTTTTTACCATCCCAAAGAGATTTATTAATTTGGTACATGCAATGGATCTACCATCAATATATCGGGATATTCCGGATTATACATAACAGCAGTTAAAATTAATGGATAAGTTTGATCATTTCTCAAAAGCAGCCAACAGACAGATGTAGGTCAGCAAAACGTAACAAAAGTTCTCAATTTCGAATTGTCGAAAGCGATTACTAAAGTACCCATGATTACAAATGGTTGGCGACCTAGCTTTTTAATAGCGTTCATGTTACTTTAGAAAATACATTATGTATTACACGTTGATGATAGCCTCTTTCCTTCTCTCTACACAATACACTGAAATTGCAAAAAAGGAAACAGGAAAGAGAGAATGTTAAAATAACAACGGAATTTCTTGGGTGATGATGCAATGTGTATAGATACTAGTAATTCTAGGGGCATTAGAAGAACAATACTCTACTTTCTCAGTGCACATTGTGCAAACTGCTATAAATGTCGTGTTTATTATATCACTTTTCCCATTTCGCACCTATATTTTTGCACTAAACCAGCATATAATAAAGTTTAGTTGAAACTTATTAAATGTGGAAAAACTGTTAAACTATAAAAAACAGGAAATGTATACATTCTATTTGCAATAATGATAAATGTTGTCGCAAATTCTTAAAATAAACTTTTTATTTTCAGTGGTACGTACACAAAAAGTTTAAAAAGGAAAACGTTTATTAAACTTGAATAGTAAAAGTTGGCAAAGCTTTTCTGGTAGTCCCAAAAACAATCTTGTTTTTTGCAAAGTTGGTTGAAGGGAAGGATTTCACATAACGCATAAATGCCTGTACGAAGCCTGTGATTTGAAACATCTGTTTCGCTTCTTAAAACTGGACAAGTAAAAGAAAGGGATTCGAAGGAAAACAAAATCCTGGAATATTTATTTAACGCTAGCTATTGTGATGATGAAAGACTTGAAATCTGACACTCTTTGAAACACGATTCGGAATTCTCTCAATAGCAGAAATGAGTAAATATACATTATGGAATTGAAAAATCGAACAACAGAAAGATTAAAAGAATCCTGTGAAAGTAGACCAAAATGCCCTAAGCATTTCATGAAATAGAAAGAAATTTCATTCATCTACGTTACTTTTGTAGTATTTACTGTTTAAAAATAAGGCCACAAGCCTGCTTAGAAACTAGTTGAAAATTTGCAACCTTATGCAGGGTCTGATTAATTCTCTTCTCAATCCATGATTCCCATTATTTAATGCGAAGAAAGTCATGCCTTCAAATAATACCTTTTTTACTTATCTTAAAAACTAAATTTTTATTTCGTGCTTTATTGCATCAGCAAGGTTTTTGTCTGCAGATCTTATAATAGAGTCGCATAATAATTTTTGAAAAGAAAATTAATGATAAAACTAAAAGATTTAATAATATAATTTAAGTATTCCTACAATTTAAAATTTAGTCAACACAATCTTTTTATAATTGTCCTGTATATGTTCAATATTCACGGTATTTTTCATAAATTCCATTACTGCTGTAGTCCAGTTCTATATCAAATGAAAGTGAAACAAATAAAATTTATACAAAAAACAAAAATAGGTCGCAAATCAGGAATGCTTGAATGGATGAGTGGCAGTGAGTGATATGTATTTATGACCCTGCTGCTGGTGAATNAAACAAATAAAATTTATACAAAAAACAAAAATAGGTCGCAAATCAGGAATGCTTGAATGGATGAGTGGCAGTGAGTGATATGTATTTATGACCCTGCTGCTGGTGAATAAAAAGGACAAGGAATCCGACTGTGAGAGTGATCTAACGCACGTGGAAAACTAGTCAGCCTTTTTCTAATTTAAGTATGCCGCATAAAAACTCACGCTTTGGATTTTATTATTACGAAAAATAAAAAGAGTAAAATGAAAGTGTTAAATTGATGACCTACAGTAAAAACGTCATTCCAGAATCTCATGAACCTTTTAGAGTTTACCATCAGTGCTTCTTTATATTTTTCTCATAAAATCCCATAGTATGCTGTCCAAAATACACATTCTTTTTCATCAGAAAAGGTACAAGAGCAGGAGCAAACTTTGAAAGCAATGAACAGATTAAATTAATATTAGTGTTAAATTGGTAATGATATCACTACCGATAAGACTCTTTGTAGTATAAGTGCATACCGTTGCGAATTGCTTGGCAATCTTATTCAGTTAGTTTTTAGCTTTACCAGTGCCACTTTTTGATAAGAGTTTAGCAAATAATCTTAAATTTTGGTAGATACTTATTCTGTAGTCGGCGTATGGTAGAGACTAGATTTAGAAATATTTTAGAAAAGTATGTTTATAGTGTTTTTACAATTACGGATTGTTCACCTTCTATTTGTATTTCGATTACACAGGGTTTCACATTTTGACTGACTAGCAGTTTTCTTTGCTTCCTTTCGGTTTTTGCAGGGAAAGCAAAGTAAAGCAAAAGTATGGTGAAAGTTGCTGACAACTTGCGAGGAAAATGTTGCGTGACTTGGTAGAGTAATTTGCTCTTTCTGAAGGTAGAAGCAAAAACACTTGAGTAGGGTTTTAGGTTATTCAGCAGAGAGAAACTATTTGCGATTTTTAAATTACTACAGCTATTCAATATAGAATGCTGGCTTTGCTAGAAATTGCCTTCCACCATTTCCTTTCCTGAAGTGAGCCTTCCTGCACCTGAACTTGTTATATATGACTTTCCTCTCAATCATGATTGGACAGGGTTATGGTATCAGGCGTGTGATTTCGATGTATTTCGTTTGATCGTTTTTATATTATGTATACTAAACTATAAGTTAAACGATTTTCTTCATAGACCTTTTGTCCTCTTATATTACGAATATGCTGCTGAATTTTACTAGATAATCGAAAGGAATTTTCAGTATTCAGTTTTTTTTCTGCTTGATTTCCGTCTTTTACTGATTCTAATAATAAGTAATAGATAGTTAAATAACTAAAAATAGAAATTTGCGTGTAAAACTGTTACACCGTGTAGCACGCATTTAATTTAGCGATGAGTTTGTGAACAACAAAACCTTTGGATGATGCAGTTAGGTATAAGCGGCAACGACCAAAAGTTCTTTTAGGTAAAAAGAAACGTAAAAATTACTCCTAAGGAGGAAGTCGATTTAGGAACATGTAAAGAATAGTTTATACCTACATGTATCCTTCTTAGCCTTTTATTTGTCAAGATAGTAATTACCCGATTGTTTGTAGCCACCTTCTTAACTCAAGTCAGCTTTTACCTTGGCTTTGAATTTGGAACATTTAATGGAATCATCAAAATGCAACAATACTAGAGCTGTGTTGTTTGTAATGCCTCTTTATCCAATAGCTAAAGTTCCCAACCGTACAACCATGACTGACACTGACAATCGTTTGAATTTTCTTGGTTCGTTCATTTATATTTTGGATGCGGTTGAAGAATTACTCGTATGATAATAATAGAATGATGATAGCATCCAAATGAAAATAGCTTTTGTCTAACATGTTCCTTTTTTCTATATTTTCCATTAGGAAGTACTATTAATATGAGTAAATTGAGAGGAAACAAAATTACGTGGGAATAATATTACTTGCTCAACACAGGGCAAGTGATTACTAAGCTTTTAGCGTTTTTTTTGCTGTTGATGGATGAAGATAAAGCGAAAGCAAAGTTTTAAAAGGAAAATAGTTTAGAAAAAGAGAGAAAGAATTGACTTGAGAATTTTGATAAACTTTGTAATGAAGACAACGACAACGAGCGATGCAATGTAATCAAGCATAACGCATAAGAAAAGTATTACTTTAAACATACTTTTTACTTCTTACTAGTTTTAAAGTAGGAAAAGTGGAAAAATTGTGGAAATGTTGGAAAATGTTTTTACACGTGACGAAACTCTACTAATGAGAAAAAAAGGGGAAAGTATACAATACAGTGGCTGCCCCATTTCAAACATTTGAAGACAAATGTCTGTAAATCTCAGTAGAACAAAATTCTTTCAACTTTGACGGCTGAATGATGAATTAGTATTTAAGAATAAATATATGAACTTTTTAAAACCCAATATTGGCTTCTACTGGGTTACTGGACTACCCATTAAAGTAAATGCGTTGGTAAATCTTCACTTCACTTCACAAGCAGAATCACTTAATATGTTTTACATAACAACTCAGGATTACTTTGATTTCTAAGTTACCGTCGTTACTTATGCAATGTTTGTAAAAATTACTTTATCTTCAATTTTTTTTGCTAAATTGCTAAAACGAGATGGTCGGAGATTTTCCTCGTTCTTTCCCCAAAACTTTTCCAACATTTTTTATAGGACACCAGAAACGACTTTTGTAAAAACCGTTAATATTTCAGTCAAAGTCAGTGTCAAATCTTATATCCAAATATTTACTTCATTAAAAAGCTATGATTAATACTGGGACGAGCAAAAACACCGAACATGAGGATCAGCAAATCCTAAACCCTTCGAACTCAATGATGGAACTTGTTGCCAATTCAATGGAGGTGGATGAGACTAGTCAAAGGGCTCGAGATTCAGATGTTGACACAGGAACATTATTTACGCTTCCTGCCAATGCTCAGTGCACACACATGGGTGACTTTATTTTGAATCCGAATGAGGATGGATCTCCATCAATTGAATTTCAAATCTTCGAAGTGAAAGTAAATACTTAATAAATCTTTATACCTCCATTCCTTGTTATATCTCTTTTAATTGGTGGTCCATTTGACAGTATCCTGATAGTGATAGAATCGGAAATGAGCCTGCCAGTGATAACGGTGAAAAAGGAGGAATCTGGGCTAATATCTTGAACTTGTTCCGGAGACCAAAAGATTCACCTAATGGCGACGAAAATGCTGGGACGCCATCACCTAACAATAATAATGACGATGGCCAAAATGCTGGAAGTAATAAGCCGTCGTCTGACTACGGAGGCAGTGGAGATTTGGGGAAAAGCCCTTCAACAAGCTCACCAATCCCACCATCATCGACATACCCA
>JAANSO010003120.1:0-12048 GCA_036507315.1 Lepidocyrtus fimetarius | reverse complement strand
CAGATAATTCATTCAACCTGGCATTATCCTTTCCAGAGGTTGCATTGAATAAAGAGACTTTTGTTACGAATGTCACAACCATATATTAGATTTCCAATAATAACAGGATTATTGCCATAATGCGTGGGTTCATACAAAGCTATCTATGACGTCTTATCTATTCCTGTTAAAAAACTGAAAAAAATTATCCCATTTAGAAAGTATTAATATTTATGTTATATAATAGACGCATCAACATCCAAAGAATCAATTTTATGTGATTCATCGTTATATTTGCCTTTTATAAGACATGGACAAATAATTAACATTATAAAATGGCATATCCAAATAACTAATAAAGTAATGCATTGCTTTTTAACAAATCATAATTTGTGCATTTTCCATTACTTATCATAAGCAGCATAAAAAATTCTTTCTTCAATATTACAAAGTGCATTTTATTCCACGTGTGCGTCGTCATGAAACAATAAAGTTTTCCATAAATTCACGCTTGGTTCAATCAGCACAGAAATGCAATCCCTGATTTCTGGAACCCAAGTTGACGCCATAAAAGTGTGACGATATTTTTCAAAGACGTTTGTAAATCTAAAAACTAGAGCACCTGACTCCAATAAAAATTAAATCCCCGCGTATATTTGTCTTGATTCTACAAGAATGAATCGAAAAAGCACCATTTCTAGCGTCCTACCATTGATCCTCAACAATGTCACTTTCAACCCCAGTCTCCTTGTGGTACGTCGAGTGTGCAGGAACTGGAATCACTTGTTTTGTCAAAGTCCCTTGATGGAGGATTTGATTTACAACGTAACTTCAGATAAGAATGATGCTTCTGTCAAGACTTTCAAGAAGATGACCTCAGGGTTTGCATTAAAACATCTTCGGTTCAGGGGACTCAATATGAACACGTTATTTGACTATGAGGAGGACAATAAATTCCTTGGACAATTCGGAAAGCATCATTCACCTGGGCTCCAAACACTGGTCGTGGACACTTGCCTCTTGAACCCTAATGTCCTCTTTACTCTGCTCTCATTTTCTCCCAAATTGAGATTCTTTGCAGTTAAAAACTGTCCTTCCATTTACCGACCTGACTTGTCTGTCATCCACTGGCCATTCAGCTTTGAACAGTTGGAAGGGAACATTGCCAAAATTGCAACCTTAAAAATTCAAGAAAATATCATTACAGAGGATGATCTATGGGGATTAACCCACAACATGAACTCGTTAATTTCTCTTCAACTCGCCAGTGTTGAAATTCTTCCAAAAAATGCTATACTCAATATTTTAAAAAATAATCACAAAAGTTTGGAGGAACTCTTCTTGCAGTTAAAAACTGTCCTTCCATTTACCGACCTGACTTGTCTGTCATCCACTGGCCATTCAGCTTTGAACAGTTGGAAGGGAACATTGCCAAAATTGCAACCTTAAAAATCCAAGAAAATGCCATTACAGAGGATGATCTATGGGGATTAACCCACAACATGAGCTCGTTAATTTCTCTTCAACTCGCCAGTGTTGAAATTCTTCCAAAAAATGCTATACTCAATATTTTAAAAAATAATCACAAAAGTTTGGAGGAACTCTTCCTGGCTGGAGTACACTTCACCGACAATACCATCATTGAAGGGGTCAGGGAAATTTCAAAGATGCCAGATATGGAGAAGCTCCAGTCTATTTATTTTGGTCGAGGCAATTACCATTCAACAGCACATTGCTACTATCTCAAGTGTTTTCTGAAAAAGTGTCCTCAACTACAAAGATTGACCTTGACTGAAGCCACTCTTGCGCCGGAAACCCTTTCTGATATTCCAAATCGCTTGGTTTATTTGAGTCTATCAAATTGTGATTTTACTAAAGGAACTTTTCGTTCAGCTTCATGGAGCAACCTTCGGGAATTGGAAATTAAAGTTAGTCAAGGAGAAGTTCCTTCAGATGATGCAGCTGAAGCATTGAAGACTTTGTTGGGGACAGTGAAGCCAAATTTGGAAAGACTTGAACTAGTGGGCTTACCGATTGGAAGAGTATGGCTTAACGCAATCATTCCTGAAGCCCATCCTTCCCTTAAGAGCTTAGCCTTGATCGGAATGTACGACCTTGGAGGAAATGCAATACGTTCCATGTTCAAGAACTTTGTCAATCTGGAATCATTGAGTCTGGCTCACTGCGATGACCTACACGATGAGAACCTTTGCATGACAAATGATGGAAACCAGAATGAAGCCTTGTCTAATTTAAAAAGTATGTTAAAATCTATTGAAAAACTCGGTCTTATCCAAATATTTGTCGTCTAAAAACAGGATTAATCTTTTATTCAAACAGATTTGCAATACCTGAACCTGAGTGGGACGGGGATCGGAATTCAGGACAATTGAAGAATGCATTTTGAAGCTGCCAAAGTTGCAACACTTACGCCTCAACTCGACCAAAGTTAACAGTATGGGGATTTTTAGCATCATAACCTCCACCAAGAAAAACGATGGACTTACCCTTCTTCGTTCTCTTGGAATAGAAGGGATCCCAGAGAAAGTATCCTTAAGAGTTCTTGAGTTTTATAATGCACAAGCCCCGAGAGTTGCTATTTCATGTGATTTATTTATTTACAATGAAGAATCCGAAAGCCAGCAATAGCAATATTATCTAATACTATAATGTATCGCCAATTTTGAGTTGTTTTTCTAAATGTTTAAATAATGCAAATGTAGAACTAAAAATATCAATGTGTAAATTAAAAACTATTTTGTTATTCATTTTTGAATGAAAGAATTCAAGTTTCCAATAAAATATGAATTGATGTGATTAAAAAAAGAACCTTGGTAAAGCAAAAGAAAGTATTATTTTCGCTTGTCGACCAGCATCACTTGAACATCTTCCGTGAAAGTTCTTTGTTGCACAACCAGTTTCTGATTCATTATTGCAATTCTTAAACAAGTTCAGTCCACAGAGGGATAGCAAGCATACTATGTAATCTAAATGATGGAACCATTGGTGCGTTGATTTTACGTGTTATGAACCGAAGCTTTCTCTAGAAGCTGATAAGAAAGAGGGAAGGAATTCTTAAAATATGTATTCTAAGATATCTAATGCAATAATGCAGCCGTGACGAAAAAATATTTTCCGCTCTACACAAAAAATAAGATTATGAAATAGCAGAAGCATCGTCGGTGCAATGGTGGCACCAAATTCATTTTTTTTTGCAAAAAAACACAAAGTTTGTGAATTAAAATATTTAAGCCGAAGACATCACATTTAATACGAATTATTGAAATCTGCCAAAGTTAAAATAGAAATGTTCATGGATTACATAAAAATATTATGCATCATACATACAATTTATTCCGGTTTGCAATCTCCAATGATACGAATAATATTTTGAGTATGAGCGTTATACCTGTTTAAATAATTTGAATGAAAATTTAGAGCATTTTTCTCTTTCTCAAATAACAAAAGTGCAAACATCAAACAATCAAGCCATTTTGGAAATACACTTCCAATTTCCATTTATAACGTAACGTATTTTATAAATTGCCACAAACGGGTTTAAATTAGTGTTTTAGTACAAAGTTTACAAGGAATATGGTTTACCCATTCACAACGTAAAATATGACTATGACTTCAGAATTAAAAAAGACCAAGACCAAACGAAATTCGGTGAATAAATTTTTCACCCACCATGGACCGGTCGGTGTTAAAATGGCAATCTCAACATCCACTTCTGCCCTCTCGCAACCATCTTCATCGGATCATCCAACAACAACGGCAGACGAAAGTGACAAAAATGTCAAGGTTCAAAAGAGAAAACAACGCTCCGTCTTATCTAATACAGGCTCACAAAGTGGTGGGGAAAATCATGGTTGATGACGGGCCAGAAGAAGAAAAAACGATACCCTCCCTCATTCCTCTTAAACCCCCAGTACATGTCAAAAAACCATTAGCGGAACCTCCAAAGGAACTTCCAAAGGAAGCCCCACCACCACCACCACCTCAGCCCATGGAAGAAACCACCAAATTCACTTCTGCGGCAAAAGCTGAGCTCACAAAAAAGTTGGAAGAAGCCAATGTTGCAATAGCTCAATCGCATGTCCCCCCCAAACGCGTTCGCACCTTCCGTATTTGGCATCCAAATCACAGAAGGCGCAGCCTTATTGTTAAAATTGGAGGAGAAATGGGACGAGCTTCCGATGCTAGTGAGAAAATATTTAATCTAAAAAATATCCATGCTAAATCCTTTGAAGCGTGGAAAAGGGAAGCAAAACTTCAGCTGCCGTCTGCAACTGGAGGGCCAGCAGTGGAAAATGTGGAGGACGTAATTCATATTGTCCCAACTATTCAGAAAGACACTGATCCCAAAGTTATGGAAGAACGAATTAGAAGATTAAGTGCAGCGTCTAAAGAGAGTGATGACAGTAAAGGAAAGAAAAGAGCGTCTATGGCTCCAAAGGTGGATTACGCAGCAGTGAGGGTGGTTCCAAAACATGTTACACGTAAAAGTCGCGTAAGTAGTGAAGAATGACGGGGACGACGAATCAAGTGAAGCCAAGTCTGAGGAGGACGAAGATAAAAAAGACACTGTTATTGAAATTGATAGTGATGATGAAGAAGAAAGACTTTTAGCCGAGAGGAGGACCGCCGGAGCTGACCTTAAAGGAAAAATGTATAAATTTTAATTGCAAGTTGTAATATATAATTTATTACCTCCACAATTAGTTAAACATATACCTTCATACTCACACCTAGGCAAACTTTGAAAGAGTTGACAGAAAATTTAACACACAAACGACTAATCCGACATCATATTGTGGAGAAAGCGACTGGAAATACTGTTTTGGATGCAGAATACATTCCACTAAAAGAACATTTACTTTTTCTTGGCGAATATGTATGTAATTGAATTAAATGTAAATGATTTATTTATACTAAATCAAATCTATAATTCCAATGTTTCCATTGTTTGAAATCTACTTAGATTCACGACTATTTACATGACTTGTTTGTCACATTCTTGTTTTGGGAAAAGAGCATTAATGAAATGAGTGCAAGATTCGGAGTTGTTACAGCCAGCTACTTTATGTGGTTGCGGAGGCTAGTCATTTTAAATCTTTTCATGTTTCTAGTAACGTAAGTCTAGTCTGCTTGGTAAATTGTTCAACTAAAGACTAATTTGCTGCATATAAACAGAGAGAATTATTCAGTTTAAAAATTTGTTTTGTTGTTACAGCCAGCTACTTTATGTGGTTGCGGAGGCTAGTCATTTTAAATCTTTTCATGTTTCTAGTAACGTAAGTCTAGTCTGCTTGGTAAATTGTTCAACTAAAGTTTAATTTGCTGCTACACAAAAAAAGAGAATCATTCACAATCAGTTTTCTTAATTTTTTTTAGTGTGCTAGTAATTATCGTGCCTCAAATTTTGGAAGATGAATGAAGAAACAAGAGAACCAGCTATCCAGTTCCCGTTTAAATTTGTGAATATCTTTGACGGAGAAGGATACTTTCATAGCTCTTACCTCTTTTATTCCGGTTACTTCAACAGATCGGAGGATGACCCAAACCCTTTTAAAAATCCAGCGTTTCGGTTTTTCATCGCAATTACGCTCATTTTCTTCATAAATACAATCTTTTCCTTCTCTCACGTTGGCTCCTACATCAGAGGGCATCATCTACAGAGCAAAGTGTCCGGGGTTACTCACAATCACAACTTCACAAGCATCATTTGCGGTTGGGACTTTAGCTGCGGAGACACTGGGGCTGCTGGTTACCTCCGCAAAGCAATACAGCGAGAATTACACATACTTGCAACGACGACCAGTGGAACTGAAAAGGAAACTTTGGAAATTGAAACAAACAAAAAGAAATGGCTTTTGGCCTTTCTAGTGAAATCTTTTGGACTTAAATGGGGTTCAATATACATGCATATCTTCTCAAATGTCCTACTCATCATTTGCTGTGTCATCATGAGCTATACCCTCATTGAACTTTGTCAAGTGAAACTGGACTACTATATTTCATGTCTTGATCAGCGAGATGATCAACAGCCGAGGATGGTGGCAACTGGCCATTGGCTTTGTCCAGATGGAGACCTATACCTCTACTCGTTAGTCATGTCTTTACCAGCAGTGTTTGCCAGCATGGCGGCTCTATCCCTTAACATGGTCATTGTGTTGGTTGGGGAAATGGAAAGTTGGAGAACGACAGAGTTGCGAGTTTACGCAACAATGATCAGAGCTGGAACATTCTACGCAACAAATTTACTTACATTTTACTATTTTTGGATTAATAATGGATCCCTAATGAGGGAGGAAGGGTTTGTAGCAGAAACAATTTTCGGGAAGGAGTTGTACCGTTTGGTTGTTATCAAGGGAATACTTGATGTCATTTTAAATCTTGGTTGCAAACTCATTTACCATTTAATTCGAAAAAAATCTCCAAACTACAAGAAAGCCAATTTCTATCCAGAGTATAACGCCATGAACATGTTCTTCCTTCACTTTGTTGGTGGAGTGGGTACACTATTTTGCCCAGGATTAAGTTTTCTCGTGCTTTTGAGGTTAGTTTTGGACTTTTATATTCACCGCTATACCCTTCTCCAACTGTCATCCAATGAAGCGTATTCATCCCATGCGTCTACCGTTTACGGGCCATATGTGATCACGTTCCTTGTCGGATACCTTCTCACAGCGTTTATGAACATGTTTTACTTGGCAGAGTAAGATTTATTTACTCATAATTTGTTGATTAATTTCAGTTCATTTTCAAAGATTTTTTATTGCGTAGTACAAAACCATCGGTTTATGCTGGTCCTTTTGTAAACTATACTGCCTATTTGAACGTAATCACTGACAACAAGAATGGAAGAGTGATGGGTTATGTTAGAAGCATTTTTCAGCCCGGGTTCCTTACTGCTTTGATTGCTATTTTGGCGTAAGTACTTAAACTACTACTAGGTACTACAATAATAATTAAATATTAAATAGTTAACTAAAAATAGTCAATTTGGAAATGTCTTTCAATGTCCACCCCAGTGCCGTTCTTTACTTTTCTCGACATTGGGCAAAAGCTTATGAGCCGATAATACGACAGTTAAATGATCAAATTTTTCTGGATCGAGCTGACAGGGAAACTCTTTTAAAAGCAATTTTTGAAATTGGAAGAGCCACAGCAGCCACGCCTGTAATTGATCCGGAACTCTTAGATAGAAAATCCTTCAAGCGCAAACAATTCCCCAATATACCAAAAACGGATCTGAGCACAGCATCAGCAAAAACAGATACGAGAACATCAGTGGAGGATGGTTCTATGGTTCCATCATCAACTCCCTTTGAGTCAGAGGTGGAGATGGCGCACAAACCTGTTCATCATCATGTACCAATTAAAAGGTCAATTGAGCCCAGAAAGCGAGAGGATATCTCTGCTGCTGAACATGCAGTCAAGGCAAAGGAAGAAAAAAAGAAGGAAAAAGAGTTGAAAATGTTGATGAAGCAAGTTCAAGGTGGAAAAGATACTCCGTTGAGTGGTTTGCAAAAAATTCGAAAAGCTTCCGTTCATGTAGACACTTGGAATGCTCAAAGACACAGACAACAACAAATGGAAAAGATTGTAAAAGGAATTGTAGGGGCTAGGAAAGCGGCCAAAGGAGTAGGAGACCGTTTAAACTATGATCCCACTAGCAAGATATTTGCAAAACATGACGCAAACTCTTCTGGGAGCAGTTCACCATCCAGCAATTCATCTAACAAGCCAGATAAGACAAAGACTAAATCAGGCTTGGCAAAATTCAAATCATTGTCTAAAATTGCCAAGAATTTCCCGAATCCTAGGCCAAGCATTTCAGTAGGGGCCTCAACTACCAATACCCATCATCATCAACAAAATCGACGTGGCACCGTTACCGAACCTACTACCACAAAGCACCAACAAAAGTGAAATAATACATCTTTTTTGACTACTAAAATGCAAACTTTTGCTACTCCTTGCTAACGACCAACAGCAACGATATAAAATCATGAAATCTGCTGGAAACTTTAAAAACCTGCGTCAGCAGCACTTTTCTTAATTTTTTTCTAAAATCCACTAAAAATAGAACATCTACCTAGTTTTAGTTTCAATTTGTATAAAGTGTTTTAATTTTAATTTGTGGTAAAAAATATTTTTACAAATAAAAACTACGCAAAATGAATATAATTAATAGTACATATATATACGAATATAAAGTTTTCTCCAAATATAAAAGATTCATTGACCTTTCAATTATAAAATGTACTTTTTTAGTCAAAAGTTTACATTTGCATTGACCTTTAAAAAACTGAACAAATGAGTTAAATTGAAATCCAAAATATAATATCCACAATGAGAGATTTTAGTTTTTAAGTACTCCTTGAATACACTTTAGACTTCATTTTTTTTGTGTAAATATTTCAGTATTCTACATCTACCTAGTTTTAGTTTCCATTTGTATAAAGTGTTTTAATTTTAATTTGTGGTAAAAAATATTTTTACAAATAAAAACTACGCAAAATGAATATGATTAATAGTACATATATATTCCAATATAAAGTTTTCTCCATAAAAGATTCATTGACCTTTCAATTATAAAATGTACTTTTTAGTCAAAAGTTTACATTAGCATTGACCTTTAAAAAAACTGAACAAATGCGTTAAATTGAAATCCAAAATATAATATCCACAATGAGAGATTTTAGTTTTTAAGTACTCCTTGAATACACTTTAGACTTCATTTTTTGTGTAAATATTTCAGTATTCCCCCCTACTGCTTTCCCCTTCACTGGAGAAAGTCATGATCAAAGTGTTTTTTCAACCGATGAAATAAGTACGGGGAAAAGGAGAGAGTGTGGAATTGAGACTGTGTGAGCAACGAAATACGTCCGTGTACATCACATTTCTACCCAACTTTTCCTTGAACTTCTTTTTTGGGATAAAAGCTTGAGCGTCATTCTCTTTCACTTTCTCCTGAACAATTTTCTCATCCATTTTGTTATATCGAATACTACGTCATTGCACTCTGCCATTATGATTGGCATGTTTCAAAAAAAAACTATCATATGCAGTAGTGGCATGCTTTTATCGGTATCATCGAAGACACAGACATGAAATCAATGCAACTGTCAGGCATTCCAGTCGGAAATCGTCTCATGTTTTTATAGCATTATATGTACCAGCTAGTACCCGCATCAAAATATACTAACGAGATTGTAAACTTTATTTTATCCTTCTACCGTCACTGAACTGAAGTTGATGTCAAGGGCAAACACAATGGCTACATCCACATTTGGTGACATTGACTGCTATTAAAAATTTGGAAGGAATCATACTTATCATAATTTGAATAGATTGATTAGGTAATACACTTTTTAAACTACTGCCCAAGTTAAATTGCAAATGGAATGATAAAGTATTTAAGTAGCAGGGCTTTTGTGTGTCAACGTGCATTTGGCACCTTTCTTCGTGTGATCTTACCTCCTGCCAACTTTCCTATTATCTCCGTTATTTCCATCGTCGTATTATCGTCATCATTATCAAAAGCAGACTCTACTTACCTTACTTTACTTGCATCATCGTCATTCTCTATCATCTTTTGTATGCTTTATGTGCAATGTAGTATGTATGCCGACGTCCAATGCTACACTTACTTATTCAAGCAATCCTATTTTCCCAAGTTGTTTGAAATACAAAAACGGCAAAAAATGAGAATCCAAAAAACGGATTTCTGCAATGCTTTAAAAGTATTTGATATTGGGAATAAGATGATATTGAAAATTGCCTTTTTCTTCATGCCCTACAACATAAAAGAATCTGATTATTGCATTTACGACCTTTTGTAGTAGAGAAGCGAAAAAAGAGGAAGTAATGGGTGTTAGAAAGGAAACTACTGCCGTGATTTGTAGTGGCACACATGGTGGCTAGTAGTGATATACGAGGAAACACGTAATATCAGTTCCTTCTTTCTCTCCTTTTTCTTTGCTGTTGGTGTGTGGAATAAAAATAGCTCCTAGTTGCCTACGCGCATTGGTAGCAACTCAACTGTAACATCATCGCGTCAAGCACAGAAGCAAAGCGAAGGAAGGGAAAACTGGCAAATAAAAGCGAACCTGATGATGTTGACGCTGTGATTGCAAAAAAAGATGATGATATTAGATGATATTAGAGCTTGTTTGGTTCAAAAAGTACATAATATAAAAGAATCTTTACTTTTCTGGAGGAGAAAGTAAAGATAAAGTAGAGTCGGGAGCAGTAGAACAGGATACAGAGGCAAAAGGAAGTATTTGGATGGAACTGGATAGTTTGTGGAAAGAGAAAGTTACAAAGTTTTTTTGCATTGTACATTTTTGGTCTAACATGAATGTGTGAGGAAGTGAGTGAGTGAGTAAGGTCAAAGTATATTTAGAACTCAACCCGAAGCTAACTTGCTTTTAGTACAAGAAAGCAGATGGACGAGAAAGCACGGGGGAATAAAAACATTGCTAAACGTGATGTACTACTGGTGGTTGATTAGATAGCCAAATACCCATGAAAGTAATTCCATTCTTTGAATTACAAGAATGAAACAAGAATTTAGTTAGGAATTATTCGAAAGTAAAATTTCCAAAAGGGTAATCTGTGAAAGTAACAATAACCAGCAGCTCAAAATGCTACTACATCAAAATAACAATAGTCCGGCTTTGGTTTCTTCTCGATCCAGTGTGATAAGCTCAGCGAGCTCCTCGTCGGATGGAGCTAGCTCAGGGAGCAACAGCAGCAGCGGGGGGCCGACCACGCCAGAGGATTTAAAGGAACTCCTAAGCGACCGTTATTATGGTAGCCAAATCCCGTGTCGTCATTATGACGAAGTGTTTTATGGAGTGTATTTGGGTGATATGAAAACGGCAAGAAATGTCCTAGTGTTGGAGAAGCTGGGGATTACTCACGTGCTTAATGCGGCTTACACTCCATCCCCATTTACGGATAGAGAGACCAGTGAGGGATACTATAGGGAAAGAAATTTCCCATGTGAATTTTTAGGGATTCCAGCCCAAGATTTTCCCAGCTACAAAATTTCACAATGGTTCGAAGAGACCAGTCAATTCATCCATGAAGCGTTAAAAGTAAAGGGGAAAATATTTGTACACTGTCAAGTCGGTGTATCGAGGAGTGCAACATTGGTTATTGCTTATCTTATGATCAAGCACAAAATGCCAGCGATTGATGCCGTACAACTTGTGGGGTAATGTGCACAAACAAAATATTAAATCCTTAACACACATCATAATACTTTCTCTGCTATTATAAAATAGATTCTAACTTATAACCCTGTTTCTTCTTAAAGATCTCGCCGACCAATTTTTCCTAATGATGGTTTTCTTAAACAAATTTGCGAATTGGATTATCGTTTGATCCATCCAACCAGTAAGTTTGTATTTAATTGTTTTTCTGTTAATACTTTCCAAAGAGAGTTGTAACAGAATTATGTTGTATGCTTTTATAGATGCATTGCTCAGAAGCTTTTCTGTCGTTTCTCGGCGGACATTTGCAAAGATTTTCCGATCCAACTCAGCTTCGTCAACTTCTTCTGGAAGAGGGAAACGGGGAACCACAAAAACGTCGAATAATAATGAAGTAAGTGGTGGTGATAATAACAGCGGCTTCTTTAAATCCATCCTACCAGGAAAGCGAACAAATTTTCCGAAACGCTGACATTCAGCATGTGCTGCCCTCCTTCCTGTAACCAACGGTGGCGTTGCTTCTCCATCTAATCAGGAGGAGCTTGAGGAGGCGCAGTGGGTCAAGCTTAAACTGAGTGAAAGAAGGATGACCGTCAATATTCATTCCCTTTTGTGAATAAAATTATTGTTGATACATTACCCCAAACGTGAATTAATACATGCATTTAGCAAATACATAGTATAATCAAAACAAAACTGTCTTTACGCGTAGGTCAAAAAGTATAAAATATTAAGCTTGGTAAAAGCTCATTCATAAACGAATTCTTATGAAATGGCGAGTATGTATTAATTAGAAGTTTTGTAGATTTTGTAGATTGTATAAAAGAAAAAAATATAT
>JAANSO010003119.1:0-12048 GCA_036507315.1 Lepidocyrtus fimetarius | reverse complement strand
AAAGGTGGATTTATGGCAATTCCTCGAACTCTGATTGAGAGAAATGAACGGTTTATTACTGTGATAGTATTATTTTTTATTTTGTCCCAGAAAAAAAGACTAGAACAGATGAATAATTGGAAATGGATAGCAATTCCTTCTTAAACATGCACATTCTGTTTGTACCGTCTTCATAAGATTTTGCTTTGAATTCTCTTTTTGGACTGCGGTTAAGAGCAGCTTTTGCAAGTTCGAGAAGAAAATCTAGACAAACCACAGACTAAAAATGCAGCTCACAGAAAACCCCAAAAGTTTAAGAAACTTAAGAAAATGCTGGAATGTTTTTGTTTTCTCAGAAGCTCGTATTTGGACAAAATAGTTGTGGAGAGTTGGCTTCTGGCTATTTACGCAGCTTTACCTTGTTGTTTCTCGTTTTTGTTGTCAGGAAATAAAATGATCGAGTAGCATTCTCAATCTTTCAACTGAACACATTTCTTGTCTTATTTGACAGCTTTGAAGAGAGAAATGTAAGGGAGGAAATAGATTTTTCTTATGAATAAATCATACATTTCAATATTTCCTACCGAATGGCTGCTATTTTTCACTTTTAAATCACCTTTTTTCTTGCATAATAAAATGCAATAAAAAGGAGACAGTCCAACACGCACGAAAAGAGCAGAACTTGTTAGTTGCATCAAAGAATTCTCCTCCATATCTGTAGTCCGGACGTCTACAGTTTTGTTTAAAAAACGATTTTCGGGCTCGCATTACGACATTTTTTATTCAAAGTTTCAATTTCACTTTTTGAACAGAAAATCTTGTACAATTTGACATCATCATTCAAAATTGATACGATTCAAGTTGAGCTCTTGACTCAACGGTTTAAATGGCTCAATAACTCCGTCAATCTGCCCTTTTTTATATCCGGATGATTTTATATTTGGACAGACGAACAGAAATGGAAGGGGAAAACTACAGGACATGACACGATTTGAATTTTTGCATTTCAAAAGTAAATATCCCCTGTTCAAGAGCACATTTTATTCAAATCAAATGATCTTGCGTGTCCAAGTGGAAAAAGTGAAAGAGCTGCAGCATGCAAGAAAGCATATGATACGGTAATAATAACCAACTTCAATTTTTCTATTGTATTCCATATAAAAGGAAAAATTTCCAACAATTCCGTGAACAAAAGATGAATTGTTGAAGGAAAATATTCATTAAGGTTTTTATGGCTGGAAAGTAGGCGTAATGGGGAGAAGTGTGGGTGAGAGGAAATAAATGAGATATTACACGAAACTGATTGTTGCATACTTTTACAAAGCTTTGTAGAATAATGAATCAAAACTGTGGAATACCCGAAAAGTTATTGTTGATGACGGACGGACAAAAGCTGAGATGACCGATAAATGGAATGAAAGAGTGAAAAAATGAGTGATGATGATGAGGTGATAGAACATTCAATTTTGGGTTATTGTGGGAGGATGGAATTACAATTTTGAAGATTATGATGTTACCTTTTACAAAGATACCTACCTAGAAATGATGGAACATGAATAAATGAATAAAAATTTGAAAACGAGGAGAGCATTTTTCATTTTTGGTAAAATAAAGACATAAAAATGGATATTTCTTGGGCGATTATGTCACCTCTCAGAGGGAGATTTTAACACTTAGTCATTTCATTAAGTCAATTAATACTTTTTAAAGAGAAATTATTCATAATTTTAATTAATTCTTGAATTTTTGGAATTCATATTGAAATTTTAATAATTTGGCAGTTATTTTTACCTTAAACGGCTACTATTTTCGTTGAGATAATGAATTGTGCTTTTTACGTAATAAAGTGCCTGCAAAAAATATTCTGCAATTATGATAACGACTAAAATTAGATTTTCTGAAATAATGGTAGATTAAAGCAGAAAAATAAATTGAAGCTGAAGAAAAAATACAATTATTTCTTTTGGTCAATAACGAATAAAAATATTTACATCCTGTTTTTATCATTATCTTCCCGACACTTCCTCCTCTCAATTCATTTACCAGATTTACATTCTGAATAGTGAAATTTTACATTACTAGCCCAGCCACCTACTTTTCTTCTTATCTTGTAATCTTCACGTCTTGTCTGGTCAAACTAGCCACAACAGAGCCAATTGTCAGATTAGGAAGACTCAAACCTGTGCCATTACAGATTAGCTTCATAAAGATTCCTCGGGCATTAAAAGGAAGTTTCAGACAAGAAGAAAATGGGAAGAGACAGAAGACAAGTTTAATCAGCCGCACACGCCATGCATGATTCATCAAGTGATGAACTCACGTTGCAGCTCAATAGTACAAGTAAAAACAATTTTTTGCAATGAGAAACCGGATGGGTGCGATATGAAAAATAATATTGCTTATTCATTCAAACTTTTTAAGAAACTGGCTTATTTTTAGCCTCCAGCAATCAGGAAAAAAGATTGTTCATTGAGACAAATTTTCATCATCATAAAATATTTACACACCTTTTTGAGTAATTTACTTTTTATTCTATATTTACTCGCTTTTCAAAATGAAAAATTTACAATTATTTAGATTTTTTGTATTCCAATGCCAACAAAAGTTTCTTCCTTTTGCACCAGTTGTTTATTAGCATAGATAAGTTCTGGTGCTCAGTTTTAGTTGATAAGACTGTCTTAATTTACTGTTTTATTAATAGTAATCCAGAGTCCAGAGTCATTAGTAAAATGTTTTCGGAAATACTGATTTCGATATAAAACCATAAATCTAAATTTTAACTATGATTTTTATAATTGCAACAATACGCTTTGTCCTCCTGTACCACCTTCGTAATTAAATTGATAAGTATTAATCATAAATTTTTTGCGCCAACAAAATGAACACATTTTTCGTTAAATATTTTATTTCTTATTCAAACTTTCTACTTTTATAATAATTACAGAAATATTACAAAATTGGAAATGCAGTTTTAGCATTTGAAAAATTAATATTAGTAACGAGTAAGTAAATTATCTCATAAATCGCAACATTTAAAAAAATACTATATTTTTCATAAAAAAGTAGTCAAACATTAAAAAGATACTAGCACTGTTTCATCTCATTAACAAAATCCAAAACTTTATCAATTTTACTTTGCATAAGCTACCACATTATGATTATGACTGTGATCAACCGGCTTCTTGTAATAATCACTCTTCCCTGTTCTTTGAAACTTGTTTTTTTAAAACATTCTTTGTTTTAAAAACTTATTCTCAGCAGGCATCTTTCAACTTTATTGCAAAAAATACAAAAAACTTTGTTTTAAAAGCCAAAGTTTCGAAAAAATCTGTCAATTTGTGGTAGGTGCAGCATCTGCTTCGATAAAAAATACTTACTTTAATTTAAAAGATTCCTCCTTAAGTATTCATGGCATTTCACAGCACGAAAACACAAGTCGATATGATAACAAAAGATCATTTTATTTTATGGATTTTCATAAAGAGACACGATAATAACGACACAGTTTCAATCGATTTTGGCAAAGATTTGATTGCTAACGATTTTACTCAGCGGTAGTCAAAAAGTGGCGGGAGACACACTTTTAAATATTTTATTGCTTAACGAGAGGTCTCATTGATTAGCACACAACCGCACTGGCAGGTTTATAACCGTTCTAAATCTTTAAATTTATGAACTTTGCAACAATTTGTTTAGAACTGTTACCAATTAAATTAAACAACACGGCAAACATTTGTAACGATATTGACTTCTCCTCTCCTTTCACGTCAACTTCGATGATTTTTACGCAACTACTGCACTGCACCATGAAAACCCATGAAAATAACAACAAAACATCATTTTCTAACCACTCACATTTACGTCTACACTCATTTTTGTTCCATTGAACCATCTAGACTTCTTGTTGCCAAAAAATGATTCAAGAAAACTATCTTCCAATTTGTTTTAGAAGCAGCAACAACCTGATGATGGTAATGATAATGGGCATCCGTCTCATATCATTATCATTTTTTCGTAACAGCCACAAGGGAGACAAAAACTGTTCCTTTCTCTTTTCTTAAAAAACTTTGCAAAAGTAAGAGCAGCTTTTCGATTAATCCACTTTGGAAGTGAGAAAAGTTAACTGGGGCAATGTACTGTAGAGTAATCCGGGATTTTTACGGTTTTAGATACACCCGGCTGGATAATAAAGGTTTACGATAAAACATGCCGGTTTTTTGCAATTTGTGAAAAACAACGACTCAAACTGATTTTGAATTTTCTTTAAATTAACTAATATTAAGATTTTTTATGAACACAATCCGTTATGTAAAATTAACATTAACTGAAGAATAAAAAATTCACAAAAATTAATGTTTTCACTTTTAATCTTCAGAAAATAATTATCCTTTGAAATTTTGTTATTTTTGTGCCCCAACTTCAATCACAAATCCTTGCGCCGACTGCCAAATGTTACGTTTTCTTATATAAGAATTTTCATAGATGTCATTCTGTTTCATACGCATATTATGTTTTTAAGAAAAATGCAAAAACACAGCCGCACTTTTGTAGACAGATGAGACTCGTAAAAATATTGAAACAAGTGTCCGTACAGTGTTTTTATTAAGTTTTTACGTGTATTTTTATTACTTGTCTTTGCCGTTTCCAATTTGTTCCTTCAATTCCGGCGTTTTTGCACTCATAATCTTTCTATTTTAGTGTTTTGGAAGAAAAAAGAACTCGGGAGTGGAAGACAGATGAGTTTTGTAATAGAATCTAAACAGATGATAACTTTCTTAAGTGAAGATGACGATAATGATTTATTCTTTGCGATTGTATTTAAAATGAAAACAGATGGAGATCTTCGGCAACCGTTTCAAAGAAAATTTCAACGAAAGCACAGAACAAGACGCAATTTTTAATCGCCACTCACTTTTTCCCATTAAATAACAAAACTGTGTAATTCAGATATCCAAGTTTAATGCACAAATTAAAATACAAATTAGTAATAAAATGTTACAAATTGGCGGATTTACTTCCGGTTTTTAACTGTTTACGCACGTGACAAATGGTTTAAAAATAAAAAATCGTCAACACGAGTCAAATCATTTAAGAATGCACAGATGGGACTTTTTAAGTGAATAACGTTGCCGATAGAATATTGTCCTGTCTCATATTTTAACGGATTTGTAGATTCGTTTCCCATTTGTTTAAAAAATTACAGTTTCTGAAGAAATTGGTTTAAATTTTTCAATTGGCACTAAATAAAAAAAATTGTGAACACTTTTTTTATTAACTTCCTTATTTAAGTCCGTCCTCGTGCGCACTACACACTCTGCATTTAAAACTTTTCTACACCTTTCCTTCTCCTTCTGCTGCTGATTTCCTTCTGATGCGAGACTGACGTTGTGAGAATACTCAAAAGAGGTTTTGAAGCAAAGAACGAAGGTGAGTTGAGAGCGCAAGGAAGCATTCAACCAAAGATGAGAAAGATGAGCTGGATTTTAACAAAGATCAGTCCGGAATTGAAATGTGGAGTGGATGAGAGGACACCACTTTAAAGAGAGATCAAGATTGCTTCGTTTTCAGTCTTTAACACTTTACGGAACTCCACTATTCCCCTTTTCTCTGGAGAACAAAAAAACGCTCTTGTAGGTTCGTAGCTCAAGCAGTGAATGAACAGAGAAAAGTGGGGAAAGATAGTGGCTTGACAAAACTCCACACAGACAAGAAGCAGAAGTAGTTTTCAACGTGGCTAGACCAAGGTAACGGAGGTTTCTAAGACTGGAAAAAATCGTTGAGCACGGGATAGCCACTTAAGGATTGAACCACGCAGCAAAAATGCATGTCTTCTCTTTTTAGATGATATTAATATTTCTAGATTTCAAATTGTTGTGGGTTGAAAAGAAAAGTCACGATATATTACGGTGCACACTTATAAAACTGATTGTTTACTTGTTTTAGAAAGATGTTGACTGTTTCCCTGTCATAATAAAATTCTTTCACTTCCAAATGAGAATGAGAAATATCATCTCTCTTTGTGTAAAGTTTAACTGAAAATGTGAGCGCTAAGCTAAATTTCTGTGCCAATTCGCTCGCGACAGTGTTGCAGGAAAAGGAGTTTAGCTCTGGCTTGTTCACTGGTTTTTCCTACAGTATTTGAGTGTTCTAAACATAAATCTGCTTGGTTGTCTAGCAAACTTGTTCAGTCTGTGTTTGCTCCTTGTTGGGAGAAGAACAAGAGAGAGCAAGAATTTGAAGAAACAATGCCGTACAAAAGTTTTTAAATAGAATTTAAAACAAATGGACATTACATATTACATTAAGACGTACGTATTAACAAAGTGGAATGCATTTTTTAATGTGTTTTTGTTTAAACTTCTTTTTATTCGGAAAAATTATTTAAATTATTCACAAAACGGTTTATTAAACCGGAGGCTATTATTGTAATAAATACAACTGTTTTTAATTTCACAATAATGTTCATTTTTTTATTTTCATATCATTTACTTGCTCAACTTCTCCATTACTGCGCACGGTCTTTACATGATTTAATTCATTTAATGTGATTATCAAAATTTTCTCTTCAGCTCTTTTCTTCAATATCAATTATTCTGTGCACGCGCTCAAACTCCGCATGCCTTACCGTTGCCACACAGGAGCAGCAATAACTGTGATTTGAGCCGCACGCACAAGCCATGGCCTAGTAAAAAAAACTAGTGAAAAACAAATAATGATGCAAATGAAAACAAAACAACTCATCTTTCCTCACAAAGTGAAATGAACAGGTGGATAACCAAATTATTACAAAGCCTCATTTTCCGTGCATCTTCATTATTATCATGAGCATATCATTTTCATTTTTCAGGAAAAACAAATGAAAAAGAGAATCCGCTAAAGCTCCTTCAATAAGAAAAAATAATAAATGAGATCTGTTTTTCATTCCCCTCCTACCTGGAACTCTTTCGTGAGCTTATTCACTTGATGATGATACCCGTCTCTGAAAATAAATACGCCACGGTTTCATAAACAAAGAGAAGCCCTATGATTAGGAAATACCTCTTGAGAAATAAGTCTTTTACCTTATAAGGTAAAAAAGCGGAGAAGAAGGAATAAAAAGAGCACTTAACCTGTTTCTGTTGTTCTTTTAAAAAACGCTGCGCTAAGCTTGTACCTTTCTCAATATTCTTCTATTGTCATCCTACACAAATAACTAAAATGAGAGCAGAGTCTCATCGCTTTTATATTCAATTTTATATGTTCGATTCATGTCGGAATATAGTTGTAAATTGAAGCGTGTACCGTTCAATAAAATCATATATCTTCTATTCTCTTCCCACCAAAACACATATTTTACACCCTGAAGGAATAACAGAAGCTGTAAGAAACACAATAAATACGTTTTTTCATACTGAAATGAGATTTACTCGTTTTAGTTTCTAACTCCGTAAAGATTTAAATGAAGAATGTAGGGCTGGAAGGCTAATACTCTTTTTTGAGACAAACACAAGCCATCGCTAAAAGGAATAGAATGCAGAGAAAGAAAACAATGCACATTGACTGATATTTTTTCATATCTATTTAAGCTACCGGGTCTTTTGCACAGAAAATTTGGTGATGTGATTGATGTGCATAGTTTTGCACAAGTTTTTGCATTCCAGACTGCTAAACGCCTTAAATTTTAAATACCAAAATTATCTTTAGATCGAAGAGCAGGTGGCTTCCTTTCTCCTATTTAAAAAAATAAGTTGCCAAAATTTTGTAAAGGAATTCGTCTAGTTTGTTACATTCTGAAAGCTCTCAAACTTTTTATGCGCGAACGTTCTGCAGAAAAACTTGGAAGAATCTTCGTTTCATCTTAAGTGTGAAAAAGAGCGACGGTTGATGTGTGTGAAGGGATCTTGCAAAGTCCTTTAATAACCTGGAATCCCTTCGGTGAGGGATGATGACGAGCGCTGTGCTTTGTTTTTTATGATACTCAAACAAACGAGCAAGAGCATCTTGAGAATCAGAAAAGTTACAGAAAATTTCCAGAAAAATAGCTTTTTCTTGTGTTGCTGCGTTTTTTCACTTTGCCAGAGAAAAAAGATTTTTCCTTGGAGAAGAAATCCTTCAAGAGAGTTCCTTCTCAATCTTTTAAGGCTGGGGTGAAATAAAAAAGTGACCAGAAAAGTAAAAAGGAAGTGAAAAATGCATCAGCAGAAGAAAAAACTGCGTTAGTTGAATACAAATTTTTATTTAATAGTGTGCCTCAGTGGCTTCCTTCTCTTTTATCCTTGCATATGTCCGTTTGTACTAACCGTAACTTATATCCAGCAAAATCAAGAGGGTGATGAACCTGTTATACAGTAGGAAAGGGATAGCTTGTTAAATTATTTGCGGAATTGCAATCTCCCCAACTTACATTTTCTTTTGTTTTGTCTCAGATTTGCCTTTAAATGCATAGTTTTTTTATTGCTTGAGCTCTTCAGCAAATTGATAAATATCTTCTGCAGTTACAATTGTTCTATTACTTTCATTTGACAATTGGCCTAGACAAAAAAGAAGATACTTTTTCAATTAGTCATCGTAATTCTTTGGATATTGCAAAAAAGTAACAAAAGTGGGCGACCCAAGAAAACATGAACATAAACTTATTCTCATTCATAAACACAAGTTTTACAAGAAAAACAATTTTTGAAAAATATTCAATTTATCGCTTATAAAAATTTATTTACTTTTATACAATATCGTAAGATGTAGGTTTAAAGGTAAAGCATTTTCATACGCATAAAAATTTAAAACTTTTGTTTAAAAGAATCATATTTATGACAATCATTCAGCATTTGCAACATTAGCATAGTTTTATGAATGAAAATGACTGTAACAGTTTTGAAAACTGCTTGTGCTTCTTTTTCTTGGCAATAATTCCGCATTTAATTTCCTACTTACCATGTTAAGTGTCTAGTCACATGTTATTGCCTCTAGTTTCCCTTACGCTGCAATGATGAGTGCTGTGGTAGAAAGTGTTATGTAATGTAAGATCAGAATTTGTCTGGCGAGGAAGAAAGTAGGAGGGGGAGGAAAGTACCGTTTTTCATTTAGTTTTTGTACAAAGTCGTGGTTTACTTGGCTTGGAAGAGCAATGCATTATAAGCAATATTATTACTAATTATTTACGCAAGCAAAACAGTTAGTAAGACAGAAATAACAAAATGCCAACGGTGCAGTGCGTAGCCATAATAATAATAAATACATCGTTTTTGATAGTTTCAGTGTGAAAATGAATAAGCCATTACGTTACTTCTTACGATCATAATCTTTCGAATTCTGTTTTTGGTCTTTTTCATATGAATGTTGCGAGGAGGAAAGAAGACTATGAGCGAGAGAAATTGAGAAGGTGCAATTGATTAGAAAGAAGAGAGGAGGAGGGCATTATGCAGATTATTTTTAGGCAGAATGAGTGTACAAATTGCCCATAATGCCCTTAACTACCCGACTCACCCACCACCATCATTATAATCATCAATACTACTACCTTTCTAATTCTATGCGATATCATCCAAAGTCAGAAGTTTTGAGCGAGATGAAAAGGAAGTTTTTGTACTTCCTGTGCGTGAAACTACAAAATTCGTTTGTGTAAGAAATTTCTGTAGAAAAGCGTTGTATGATCATCCTCTGTTTACTCTGATGCAACTACTTCTTTTTATATACCCATGCATTATTAAAGTAAGGATTAGATTACGTAACATCCGTTTTCAAATGGCTCTTAGTATATAAAACTGTCTTTACTCCTTTTTAGAATATCCATGGAGGAAGAATGTGATATGAAAATGAAGGGAATTCAATAGCAAGTTTAACAACCGCGTTATGCGATGTTGATATAGAGAAAAAGTAACCCGCATATGATCGTGCGGTTGTAAAAGCAGCGGAGAAAGGGAAAGTGATTGTAAAGTTTACAACAGTTGTGCTTGTGTACTTTGTTGTTGCATTTCCTGGGAAAATTATATTTTGAGAGAAATTCTGTGGTTCTTTTAGAAGAGCTACAAAGTCAAGTCTGCTTCTTTTCCTTCGTGTTTAAAATGATTACTATTGCGAGCAGAATTGTATAGATAAGTAAAGAATAGGGGAAATAAATTGTAGCAAAACCGGACCATAAAAATACACTTTTGGCACTAAAACTTTAAATTTGGCAACGCAGGTTTGCAAATTAATTAAACAACCCAACACTGACATGATCATTCATCTTCATCAAAGAAGGCATGGAATATCTCTCTAGTGTAGATATTTTGACTAATTGAAAATGATCCTCTGGATGAGAACGAAGTGAACAATGGGTAAAATATAAACTGATAATGATTTTGTGCGATTTTGATTCATGGAACACACAGATTAAATTGCTTATCCAATGCAAAAATCGCAATTCGTATCTTTTCAAAAGACTGTCGTAAAAACTCAGAGGAAAAACAAGAGAAACAAGTTAATTTTATTGCAAAAATCATGCTCGTTTTAGGGGAGGACGAGCGTAGCCCAGACGTTGCCAAAATTCTCGGATTTTATGTTAAGTATGTGAACCCAGTTGGCTACCTGATTTTATTTTAAAGGTACAAAGTTTACAGATGAGAAGGGCAATTGCAAAAACTAATTCTGTTTTATTTCTTTGTCATTGCCTCTGTCTCATTTGCAAAATGCCGACAGCCCAGTTAACGATTAGACTATTTCCTTACCTGAGAGAGTTTCGTGGGCTGACAACAACTAATGTTTGAAATATTTGAGATATTAATTTCTATTTGCAAAATGCAAAACCAGTTTTTAAACAATGAAATATTAATACTTAAGTAGGACGGTTATTAAAGTCAGAGTTAAACAAAATTTATTTCATAACTTTGCACTTATGTCAAGGTAAGGAGCCAATTGTAAATAAAAATAATATTTTAACCTTATCATAACGATAGATGCGATGTGAAAATATTCAACATTAAAAGACTTTCTTAACCGAATAATAAGATATTATAATGATCATTGCAATTCTATTTAGGATTGTGCATGTGCGGAAAAAAGTTATGCGAAAGGATAGCGTAAATTTTCAGGAACGAATAGTATGAAATTATAATTTTGTTTTAGTTCTTTTCTAAACAATTACTCAAATTCAATCAGCAAGTAAAGACTCCGTACAAATATTTCAAATCAGTGTTAAGTGTATACGATATCCAGATGCGTCCTCAAATTGTATATGCCAATTGTTAAATATGATTTTTCCTTCGTTAATTAGCGATGAAAATTTAATATAAAATTTTGACTGTTCAAATATATAAGGAAACCACGAGAATCTGAATATTTGTATTTTCTAATAAATATATACGCAATTATACAAACTATTATTCACTAGTTTATTCTGCTATAGATAATTTTTATTGCACATGATTACCCTGTGTGGTAAGTTTCAAAATCTCTATTAGAAACTTGTGTATTAATTAAAAATTCTTTTTAAGCCATTATAATCTACATTATTTACACTTTAAATTATTTCTACATTTAAAACTCACTTTATAAAAACTCTTGAAGTGTTGCCTTTACAAACTTAATTAAAGAATACTTAAATATACATTTATTGTTAAATTAAAATTAAACATTTATCCTTTTATTGTCTTTATTTTCAAGTTTTGTCTTTCCGGCTGGTTCAAAAAATATTAAAAAAAGTTCAGAAACCAACTAAAAAGTAACAAAAGAAAGTGGAAAACGGTTAAACTAACAAGAAAATAAATTTTTCTTAAAAACTTCAATTAAAATGTCATTAAATTACTTACTTTCCATTCGTCATCATACTCATCCGTTCTTTATTAAATGTTTTCGCCCTATAACAAAAGGTAAGGTTTCTTATTGTTGTAATCCAAAGGTACTTTTTCTGTTTAAATAAAAGGCAGCAAGCCTGCTTAGACACTAGCTTGAAAATTTGCAACTTTTTGCAAGTCTTTATTACTTTAAGCTTTTGATCGGTTAAAACCTTTACAGAAAGCTGTAACATCATTTATGACGAAAATTTAAATTTTTGCAAAAATAATTCGCAAATTGGCAAAAATATTGCACATTCTTTGTCTACAAGCTATTTCC
>JAANSO010003118.1:0-12048 GCA_036507315.1 Lepidocyrtus fimetarius | reverse complement strand
TATTTTTTGTTTTTTCAGTTACTGTTAAACTCCATTTGTTAAATTTTTGTTTTTGTTTGTTATTAATCTATTGCAATGGCCATGAACAAATTTAGTATAATAAATTTTGGGAAATAAAATTATTTTAAAACAAACAAAGCTGAAATATTTCATTGCATGGACGTAAATAAAAACTAAAAACAAGATCACTTTATTGTTACAATATTTTTTACATTTATTTAATTGATTTGGTAATGTATAAAGTACTGTTTAATTACAAAAGTGTCGGCGCACACATTAATTAAACAGAATAAAATGTTAACCCAGGGTAAAGAAGTTTAGAAAAGCAGTTCCAAGCTTAACCATTATAAATGTCTTCAAAGATTTGCTAACCTTTCATTTTAATTCAACAAATATACCATTCATTTATTAATACTTCTTCAAAAATTATTATTTGCCTTGATTATTATTTGAACGATTAGGATCCTAATTTTACTTTAGTAAAATAGACGGAGTGAGTATAAGTCTGAATCGTGGTCAATGTTTAAGGCCAGGAGTGTATTTAAAAAGCAATTGAATTCGATTTATATGTATTTTTTATTTGTTACATGCTAGGCATAATTGATGCAGAGAATATATTAAAACAAAATACTGACGACATTCGCAGAAATGTTTCTATTTCATTTTCACAATTTTTAAGATACAAATGGGGAAATAGCCACGTTAGTTTTAGTGAATCATAAAAAGTCGTGTTGTAAAATTTAATGATCAAATACTTCCTGCAAACAGTTGCATCTTGAAACAACATCGCTACTTTTTCTTTTTATAACAATTTATTTTTAACAATACAAATAAAGCTCCATACAAAAATGAGAGTCGAGATCATTATCGTTCTAGCACTTCTCCTGCCTACCATTACAATGGTAGTCAAGCACAGCAGAAAAGTTTTGAACAAAGTATAAGTACGAAGTAATTGAGAAAATTTTGCTCACAAGTCCAATCGTTCTAGTTAAGTCTAACTAATAAGTTTTGTGACTATTCGAATTGGTTAATAAACTAGAACGACAACAATGAATTTCAAGAACCTAACTCATAATATAATTCATAAATCTGAGTAAATTTTTTATCGGAATGGAAAAGCAATGAAGCAAAATTTAAGGTGTTTAAGGTGTAAATCAAAGGTGTTTAAAATAGTTTAACCGTAAATCAGAACTGCTATAGCACAAAATATACTATTTTTTCTTTGAAATGGAAGTGCTCCAAAACATTTGCTCTTTGAGTTCGTTAGTTAAATTGCTAGTATACCCGGTCATTCTAAAAACGAATAGCTCATGCTGAAATGAACAAAATGGCTTTTGAGTCAAATTAATTTGCAGAGGAAAATTCAATTACATTTTGTTTCCCGTTATCTGGCCCCTTCCATTTTGGGAGTTTTTATGTCATCCTTAAAGCTATTTTCTGTGGAAAAGTCTTTCTAGAAGCAAGGCCCAAACTAGACAGGTTTAACCAATGTACCTTGTCTTTCTCGTTTCATTCATCCTAGAAAATTGTGTCAACCGCAGAAGGGTATAGTAAAAAACTGGCACTCTGGTAAAAAGGCATTAGTTTAATCATTTTCACGCGCTGTAGACATTAATTTCCTATTTCAGTGAAGCCTTGAACATTGCAGGTAGGTACTGAGACATTAAAAGCTTCATTTTAGCTTAATTGAATGTAAATGAAAAAAATGGAGTTAACTAAAAGTAGTAAATTAGGTTAAAGATTTATAATCAAACATTGTTACCTACTCTAGAAATAAAACACGTCAAGTCGACTTTTTGCAAAACGGCATCTTGGTTCTTATTGGCAAGTTGTAATAGAATTTTATCTGGTTTTAACGTTCTTATGACTTAAAATTTCTCCATTTGTTTTCTGAAATTTAGATTTTAATCCAATTCTTAAAGAATCCGCATGGTTTTTGAGCTGGGCAAGTTGCATCTTGCTTGGGTAAATCAGGCTTCTGATTTACGCAGATTTTAAATATTTTCATTATAAAAATTAAGAAAATTGTTCTGGTATAGTTTGTAGTTAATTCATTGTTCCTTTCTTCTAATTTTTTATTTTGAGTTTTGAGAATATAAACGTAATATTTTGGTTAACCTAAAGAGAATCGTATCTGCGTAAGAGAGTGTTTAAAAATATCAAAAATACACTTTGGTCGTTTTAGTGGGAACTGTATCACAACAAAGCTTTTCACAAAATAATTTCTATCTCAATCCCCTTGCCAAAACTGCACAAAACAACCTATCTTTTGACTTTGAATATAGAGGCCGAACATAATGTTGATTTTATTCCACATTCCTTCTTTTATATTTTAATTTGTATTGTTNTCTTTTGACTTTGAATATAGAGGCCGAACATAATGTTGATTTTATTCCACATTCCTTCTTTTATATTTTAATTTGTATTGTTTTTGCTTTCAGAATTTCAATATTGGGCATAAATCGGTTGGCTTTTGGTGATTGTCGAATGCCTTAATGCTAAACAAAATTTTATTAAAAATCGATCGGTTGCTTTCATTTGCAAACAAGTATTATCATATTTTTTGCTTATTTTGCCCAAGTGGGATTTTGTCATGCAAAAATAAGGTTTTTCAAAAAGGTCTATCTATGTCAGCTAAGGAATATTTATTGCTTGACTTTTTATCGTTTTTGGAAGTTTTTTTGGTTTTTTGTTAACAATTTATTATTTTTCAATAAAAAAGTTTGTATCTGTTGGCACACAAACTCAAGAAAAGCTGCTTTCTTTCTATCCTGTTGATAGTGTAACCGGGCATTTAATAATAAAAGACTTTATGTGCAAGCGGATGTAATTTTTTACTCTTTTGCGATACAAGAGTTTTGCTGTCACATTGTTTTTGCCAAGGAAAAGTCAATACTCCGTGGTATCGTCACTGGAAACGTAGGGTTCGCAGCTTGTTCACTGGTTTGTACAAGTGGATGAATATAAAAATTATTTTTGTAGATAATTGAAGTCAAACATTTTTACCATAACTTAGAAGCAAAGTTGAATCTTGAATCTTGAGACAATTCCGGCTATTGAATCTTTTTTAGATTGTTGTGGTATTTAATATTTAAGTAATTTCGGCTTTCAAACACGTTAATACAAAAACTTCTATAGATGATGAATATAAAAATTATTTTTGTAGATAATTGAAGTCGAACATCTTTACCAAAACTTAGCTGCAAAGTTGAATCTTGAGACAATCCCGGCTATTGAATCTTTTTTAGATTGTTGTGGTATTTAATATTTAAGTAATTTCGGCTTTCAAACACGTTAATACAAAAACTTCTATAGAAATACAACTGTGGTGTAAGGTATTGTAGTTATATAATTTAAACAAATATGACTTCAGTTTTTCGTATTTTCATGTCGGGCAAACATAGCAATGAAGGAAATCATTGAGTGGCAACGTACTATAATTTTACATGTATGTCTACGCTTAAACCATCACGAAAACGTATCTGTCTAATATACATATTTTCTTAACGTCTCATATCTCTTCCTAAAAGCATCGCAAAAACAAAAAATAAAAGTAAGTAATCCAAAATAGTAAGTATGATACTTTTATCATCGTTTCTTGTTGCCTTTTAATATATTTGCTGCTAAATTACCGAGGGTGACTGATTTGCTTTCTAAGATTTTGCAAATTACAAGCTTTCACTTTAAATTAAATTGTGGGCTCGACCCACCTTTCTAGGTAATCATAAATAATCATCAAATCTCACACAAAATATTTTTGCTTTTGACACAAAGTTAAACAAGCCAAAAGATTTTTATTAAAAACTACCATTTTAAAATTACATTTCTGTTCAAGTTGTTATTGAAAATAAACTCAATCTTTATAATTTTGAACAAGACTATTGCATTGCTACAGTTTCGACCAATCTATCTTGCACCAGATAGAACCTATAGTTATTTTAAACTTTAAGCCCGGCGTCGATCTACGATAAAAGTATTTTACGGGTGTAGCAACAACATCTTTCACTCTTGTCCGCGGACAGTTAATGCAGGTTCCATGTCTTGATAATACGTCTAAATCAAAATGACGCCTCTCGCAAATTTTTCTTCAATCTCAGTTTCATAAAAAACAAAGGTCGGTTTAGGTTTAGTCTGAATTCGCAAAAATCCAAATAACTTTTCCTTCATATAATACACAATATTTATATCAGAATCAAGTTCACTTTTCCTTTCTTGAAAAATTTTGACAAATTGCAATGTCATCTTAGAAATGTAACTGTAACTCAAGTTTATGCAAAAATAGTACTTATACTAACAGATTTTCTCTTTCAAATATTCAAATTAGGTGCAATAAAATTTATGGCAACTTACTTTTTTGCTTTTTATAGTTTCCTTCATATCAAAGTTCTGAGTAAAATACAGGGATTTGAATAAATGCAGCAATGCCGAAAAGTTGAAAACTGTAGAACCTACTGATAAAATCAAGTAACTCTTTCCTTTATTGTAATAAAATGAAATGATTGCTAAAGCGTTTGTAGTTTGCCAGGATTTTACGTTTGTTTTAGAGGCGAAGAGAAAATAATTGCATCAACCTTGCCAAAATGAACTCAGCAATAATCATAATCTATTTCGTAGTAATTGGATCAAATATCCATTTCCTTTCTCACTTCCCTATATTTATTTTCGTCAATAGAAGCAAAAACTATGGCAAAACTTTTGTTATACTGCTATTACTTATGAGTGCAGAAAGTTACGGATATTTAATTCTGTAGCTGCTAGTTTCCTCAATTGGCAATGTTTCTGATTTCCTATACCAAATTCACATTTTTTGTCAAGTATAGAATGTCACAAGGAAAGTTTATAAAAGTTAGGAAATCTTTTAGAAATTATTTCATTACGGTAAAATATGTTCCAAGATTCCCTCCTGGACTTAACCAATATGGAATGCACCCAGAAGAAACAGTGACCTGCCTTATATCATTCTATCTTAGACTGAAAATAAAATATTGGAGTTAAAATTATTTAATGTAACTTTTTTTTAAAGAAAAAATTCTTCAAGCATTCATTTCAGCAGAGTCCTCTCGCGATTATTAGCCCGTATGTATTGCTAGAATTGATTTGAACCTACTTCAGAGTGACCAACCCAATCATCACACTCGTTAAAATTTCAATGGCTTTTATCATCGAATCATATATTTGTAGGACACTATAAGAATTTTACAAAACAATACGTTTTCATTGCTAAGGTCAGATTGTGGTTAAATGCTCTTTTTCATACAAACATCGCTTTTTCATCACACTCGTTTAAAGTTCCAATGTCTTTCATCATCGAATCATATATTTGTAGGACACTATAACAATTTTACAAAACAATATGTTTTCATTGCTAAGGTCAGATTGTGGTTAAATGCTCATTTTCATACAAACATCGCTTTTATATAAATCAGTCATAGGCAAAGGGAAATCGTTGCAATAAGTGGAAAATATGATTGACAGAACCTGCCTTTTTGTTGGGGCCTGGGGCTCAGGCTTTTACCCACAAAATATATTTGCGTCCGTTCTCTACTTATAAAACTATTTTGGCAGACCAAATTAAAATTATTAATTTCAAATTTTAGAGTCAAAAATCAGAACAATTAGGTAAAAGTTATTTTTTATTTTTTCTTTATTCGCTCATATATGCCGTCAGTTTTTTAAAAATTTGTTTGGGAGTAGGTAACTGAGAGTCTTTAAAAATTGTTCAAAAAAGGTTTTGGGTTTCATTCAGAGTAAAAGGAAAATTACCGGGATTTTGCAGTTTCATCAGGAAAACCTAGCAAAAAGAAATCCGCTTGGAATGGTATCTTGACAAAAAACTGAAGCTGCTTTAATGCGGGATTTACTATGCATTAGTTCGTATCTACAAATTGTGCTTTGGTGATTCGATGACGCAAAAACCAATTTTGGGTAGTAAGCCCACTAGCATATGTTTCCATATATTTTAATATACTACTTTACCTTTTCACAGCTTACTTATGACCATTTAAAATTATTTTGTACGCAATTACGTCGTTTTTAAACAAAACCTTACTTCAAAGGACACGCACATAATTTTACGATTAAAACAATGATTCATTTAGGTAAAAATTGCAGTTTAATTAATTGAGAATGAGCTGAATTTGGAAAAGTGACTAATCGTAAGTTTAAGATAGTAAAATGAGGTACTTTTAAATATTTTTCATAATGACTTTAAAAAACTTGTTAAAAAAGGACTTTGTA
This sequence comes from Lepidocyrtus fimetarius, assembly GCA_036507315.1. Lineage (NCBI taxonomy): Eukaryota > Metazoa > Arthropoda > Collembola > Entomobryomorpha > Entomobryidae > Lepidocyrtus > Lepidocyrtus fimetarius. The sequence goes on along the minus strand of JAANSO010003118.1, from coordinate 5,811 downwards.
AGCCTTTAAAAGTTTTTAATATGAGGATTTTTTTTGTAAAATCAAAGGTACAGAGGAGTTTTGAACTGTAACATGATCATGATTCATGATTCGTAAATTGATAATAAAATTATTTGTTGATGTCGTTTTTGTAAACAAGACGAGTTTTGAGATTTATCTGTACACACAGAAAAATGTAGGGCAATATTTATATTTAGGGTAAAAAATATGTTTAAGTTTAATTTAAATATACTTTTCTTCAAGCAGTTTCCTTCCAAATTTCGCATTATTTCATTAAAACAAATGAAAAAATCAAAAACAAAATAGAAAGCAAGTTTTATTTATTGAAAGGCACTAAATTATGCATAAATATTTCTTTCATTGTATTTAAGGCACTATTGATCACAAACAATCTTTTTAAATTTAGTTTAGTTTTCCAAGCAAATAGTATGCAGGCGTTTTGCTTTGTTTTTATGGTTTGCCCATAATTCACCTACCAACTTTCCAAGCATCCAAACTACAAAACTATTTTCAAAATTCATAATTTTTCTTTAGTTTTCTTCCTTACCTGCATAGCATAACAACAATGAACTACCCAATTGGAGTAAGTAAACAATTAAAATTATTTGGTATTTTGTCTCTCACAGTAAATACTAATTGTTCTAGATTCTTATAAATTAAATTACGTTATGTTTAAAATAAATTATCTTATAGCTGGATTTGTACAGCTTTTCTCATTAGAATAATTTTTTAAGTTTTTAGGTTAAAGTTGGAGGTCATAAAAATTTGGAGGAGGACACAATATTATGCATGCAACGTTTTGCATTTTATTTTAAGCTAAAATTGCATTAAAATATGTAACTTAAATAAAAATATTAATTTTTTGCAAGTTCTCAGTAAATAAATGCGTTTATAAAACATATTTTCGGAAAAAATTTAGACAAAAGCCCTTTGGCCGGTAAGTGACGTTGTGTATTTCAAGTTTTTGTGAAGTAAAACTGCATTACGCACGCAATACAAGAGAAGTTGAGGGTATGATTGTTTAAAAAAACATTTTAAGGGCAGTTCCTTTTCTTCGGATCATTTAGAAGACTTCATTAAAACAAATTGTCTGGAGACTTTTATTTTGTTTTTGCTTCCTGCAATAGCAAAAAACTACCTAACGAACGAGGAAACAAACAACACTTCCGGTTTGTAGTTTTTAACCCGCTTAGATTGAAATTCTTTGACAGGGATTACTTCAAATAAAGCCAATTTTCTGCAGCTTTGAGAAAAAGAAGTTTTCTCTCTTTTTTAGATTTCTGCAATGATCCATGCGGGAGCAATTTTGTTCAACTTATAGCAAAGAAGATAAAAGGATCAGCAGAAGAAAGTCCATATAAGTTATGCTCCCACTTGACCTATTTATTTATCTTTCCAACTACATTTCATACATTTTTATACACTCCGACGGTCTTTTGCGGCTATGATCATGGACAGCATAAAACAAACAATTTTCAAGAGAAAAAACACAAATTGTAGAATTTGTTTAGTATTATCTAGGGATACTTGAAGGAGAGAACGAATGAGCAAATATGGTTTTCAAAAGAACGATCATCATAATGATTTGCACAGTAATAAGAATAGAAATGATTGCAAAAAGTCAAAAGACTTGTTCCAATTGTCGGCGATGATGTGGGTTAGCCTCTTGTCGGGCTTAGGGTTACTTGAGATGGGGAAGGGGGAATATGTATGTGTGTGTGTGGATGGACCCTGGGGATTTGCCGACGTGGTTGGGAAACTTATGATTAACTTTTACTATGCGTACTTTTAATGCTTAACTTTCGGTGCGAATCAAGAAACACGAACCAATAAATAAACTGAATACAACTACAAGGAAGAGAGTTACTTGGCAAACTCGGAAATTAACTATTTTATTAAAATGGAAAGATTCTACTTAGAAATAATAAAATGGAAAGTTAACTTTATTTTTTGAAGAAGGATGAGCTGTGAGCCCATGGCTGACCGAAGGGACGGTCCAGCCAAGACTAACTTTTTAATTCACAAAGACACGTACATATCATCTCAAATTCATAATCACTTGAATGAAGGCTATGCCATTAACAAAAAGGATGGTTCAATGGCCATCTTAAACATAAGAGAAGTCGGCGGCCCACGTAAAAAGGAAGGCTGGGCTGCCTTAACTTATACATGTAATTTCTTGAAGGAAGGCTATTACTTAATACACAAATCTACGTACTCAAAAATAATCAAAGCATAAAGTCATCGCAGAACATCTCAATTTGCATAAACTGATAAAACATTACACTTGTCAAAAAGATACTCAACTTGTCATATAAAGGCTATCCATACAAAATACATACACCAAAACATTATCATCTCACACAATTCTCAGAAAAGCCTTTCTATGCATAAAGATGAAAAGAGGAGGAATAATGAAATCTAAATTTTTCTTGAACTTGTCGTTAAACTCCGTTTTTATTAAAGGGGAAAATAAAATTTTAGAATACTTTTGGTGTTGCTGGCGCCGTTTCAATTTCCTTGGAATGACCTATCCAACTGAATTCGTGCTTTTCACTGCACTATAAACCCACACTTTACTATAAAAAGCAACAGGAAAAAGTATTTTTAAAACGGAAGTAGTTTCATTAGAACAATTTCCATTAGACAAATGAACAATCCAAAGACTCAGTTTTTGTTCCCAGCAGAGAAACTTTCTCTTCTGGTTTGAATATTTAGCTTATAAAAGTTCGACAATTTACTTCAAACTTCTAGAAAATGTGATTACGAATATGCCAGATTAAAATTCCAGGTAATAGCCGCGTAGACAGCAAGTAAAACACCGTCCATAGCTATTAAAACATGAAAAATGAATTGTTAATTGAATTTCATTTTTCGTTGGAACGTCAGTCGTAAAACCTGTAAAAAGTTTACTTCCGGAAAAAAATTACAACTTGTGGGGTTTTACATTTGTGTTAAATAAAGTCAAAATAAAACTACATCTCTTCTGTTCATCAGAAATATTCACGTTTACACCAAATTAAGCAATGCCTGTCGTTTTCCAATTAACTGAAAAATCAATTAACTAATGTGTTTTACATTGCCGTGCGGTTTTTTCCTTTCACTACTAAAAAATTCTTATCCTGTGTTAACAGACTTGAAAACGATTCTTTAGAATTTGTTCATTTGCTTAACGTCAAGCATTTAATCTGATTGCTTTTCTTCATATTTTAAAATATACCTTGTTTAACCGTAGTACTTAATAAGCTTAGGTTACATTGGAAGACGGTTTTAGTTTTTTTCTAAAAAAATTCAATCAACCAAAACTTAAGATTCATTGTTTTTAATGCTTGTTAATTTTTTACTTTAATAAGTCAGATTGGAGAGTTCCTTTCCTCACCCATTTCAGTTTGCAATTACACTCTTTGTTTTCTTTTCATTTTGAAAATAAGAAATGTCCAAATGACACCCGAAAATGTTCTAAATCTTGTCATTGATCTAAAAATTAATTTGTATCTTGTACAGAAAGATTGACGTGCATTAAAGAAATGACACATTCTTTAGATTTTTTATCATTTTTCTTTAGATAGAGTTTGCACAAGCTTCGTAACAGTTAGAAGGTAAAGGAAGAAAGCATGTGGTGTAATTCTATCTACACTTTTCATTGATTAAAAGTCAGTCATCATTCTTACATTAGCTTCCATTTTGTTAACTATTTGTAGATATAAAATGTTGCTTGGATTTGAAGTTTAAGTGCCAATCCACTTTATTTTCTAATGTTTTTTATTGTATGAAGTAAGATGTTTAGGTAAAGCATTTCTAAAGTATTCAAATTTAGCATTTGTAATACATAGAATATAAAGAAGTTTTGACTTTGTACAAATTCTGTTTATAACATTTTTAAATCGTAAAATCAAATTTTGCTTAAAAACAAATTAGGTTGAAATTGTATGCAGTAAAAAATCTCGTTTTATTTTCAGAAACAAAGCAGGTTTGTAGTTTTGCGTTTATGAAACGCTTTCTGAATAAAGTTTACTTTGTACAGGTGTGTACTCTGTTTTATCTATTCCATTTAACCATTTTCGGGTTGATAAAATAAAGTGTAAACAGTTTACACAACTTTTTATTATTGCTTTTCTTACGAGAACAAAGTGTTTTTGGGGTAGGGAAAAGAATGTGAAGTTATAAAGAGAAATGAAATTGCTTCATTTCTTTTAAATCGAAGTTTTTCCCATTTTCCTTTATTGCTTCCCCTTCTGTGGATTACATCGTTTATTTTTATATTATGTGAATTTGACATGGAAGGGAAGACAAACCCATATTGTGCAACGGTTTAAATTTTAATAGAATAAACAATACCAACGGACATGATAGGAAAAATATAAAGCAGAAATAGGTTACTTCGGTGTTATTTCAGTTGGTAAAAATATTGAGACAAAAACTATTTGTTTTAAAGTTTGGTTTATTAAGATAATTATCACACAGAGAATTATTATTTCAATTTTTGCATAATTTTGTACATTTACATGTAACTTTTCCAATGTTTTAACCAAATGTTGCTCAAACTTAAAGGTTAACTTTAAGGTTTCTCTATTTGAATAAGCTCTCTTTAAAAGGCAACTTTAATTAGTAAAAATACACCCACAAAATAAGGTTTTTGGGCCAAGGCAGACACTCCATTCTTTTTTCTGCTTTCCTCAATCTTGCAATTCTCTTCATCAACTTCAAGTCCATCTGGACTTTCCGTCGTAGTGAAAGCAGGTGCAGTAGTTGTTGACCGTTTTGTAACAGGAAGTGGCGTTGTTGTAACCGGTCTGTAATCTTCTGGGGACTCGTTGCAGTTTTCTTTTGGTCCGCAGAAATAGTACTGAACACTCATTTTGCTCTCCGTTGCGGCAATGTCAACAAATCGAGACTCCGTTGCCTGTCCAAGCCCAGTCCTTATTTCGTGAATGCATTGAAGGTAATCATTGTACTGCTTCGGGTAAACCAAAATTTTCTTCCCTCCCCACACAACATTTCCATCTTTCAGTTCTGCAGAGCGTTGATAAGCCTTTCCACATTCTGTTTCCTTTCTTTGTCTAAAAACAGCTGATCCGTTACTTGACAGAGATCGTCCACTGCTTAAGCTGGATTTTCTAAGACAAGCCATTTCACCCGGATACCAGCAACCCCTCCAAATTCTTGATGCATGTCTTCGGTTAGTTCCTTTCTTCCCCCCTACGTCGTTCATTTCCCAAATGGTTGCACAGCCGTAGGCATTTTTACACTTTATTTTTGGGGGATTAAAGTCCTCACCGCAAGGTATGGCTGGTGATTTGATAACACCGACAGTATAATCAAAGTCTACTTGAATGTCTAAAAATAAACAAGTAAAACAATAAAAAAGTCTGAAGATTTTATCATTTTTAATTATCCAGTATTACACGTACCGTTTTCTGGATCAAAAGTGCGATACCTCTTTTTATTTGCTTTATCTTTGCACATGTTTTGTGTGTTTGTGGGATGATAATATTGGTTAAATAAACATAAGCAATGCTTAAGTAGAGAGTCGATTTAATATAAAATGTTTTTAAAAAAGAACCACAAAAAAAGGATTTTCGAACCGTTATGTCAAAGAGCTATACCAAATAATCAGATTATTTGGACTAACAAAATACCATAATTCATGGCTGTTTTTGTGATCTGTATGGAGGAAGCATGCATTAGGAGATAGCATTTATAAGAACTAACAACCTCAATGAAGTTACAATCATGTGGTAAATCCCATAAATTCATATTAATCCCATTAACTAAAAATCCCCCGGCACCGAGGTAGCACAGAAAATGTGG
>JAANSO010003117.1:0-12054 GCA_036507315.1 Lepidocyrtus fimetarius | reverse complement strand
ACCATGTGGGGAGCTACCGTCAATAGTGAACGCTGAAAGATAGCGCCCGTTAGCGTAGCAGGCTCCCGGACGTTAGCAGACAGAGTAATTAGTTATACAATTTTGGGGTATTACAAAATATATTTGAATTTGCCTACTTAATAATGTTCCAGTCTCATAAAGTTTTTATCTGCGTTTTTATCTAAAATTTATTTGTGAGGTTATTATTATCCTCCTTTTTGGGTTCCAGCGGAGTTCACAAGTTGAATAGGAAGTGGAAGTGGAACGAATTTATCCAATAAAATGATTGCTTACATGCAAGCATACGCCAAATCTGTAGTTCCTGGCAAGTTAAATGCTTTTGGGAGTCCAAAGAAAGGAAGGATTTTTATTTTGATTTGACAGAACTTTATTTGCATTTTCTTCTATTATTTGCACACAGTAATAAATTGTTTTTTGCACTTAAAAGCAATCTATCAACTAAATCATTTTGTGAATACTTTGTCCAAAGGCTGAACTCTGTAGTTGAACGCAGTGAGGCTAGTATACGGTAGGTTCTGAAGGATTGTCAGTTTCAAGCCTTTGTGCAGTTATTTAAAGCATTAAAACGTCACAACTTTAAAACTTTGAGTTTGTGTATTGCATAAGGAGTTTTTCCGCTTTTGTTTTGAATGGTTTTGTCAGCTCCCTTTTCTAAAAGAAGTTTAACACGTCCATCATCATTCGATTGATTGCTTAATTTATGAGCGGCAATGTGAAGAGGAGTGTTTCCTTCTTTGTCGATAGCGTTAATATCAAGATCTTTTTCAAGGAAATAATTCAGTACCACATTGTAAATGCAATAACTACTGGCCAGGTGATGCATAACACCCCGTCCTTTTTTGTCCACTAGAAACACATTTGCTTTGCTCTCACAAAGTAGACTAACCATATCTACATGTTCAAATTCCCTTAAGAACCGAATATGAGAGGCTGCCATATGAATGGGACTTTCTCCATATGCGTTAGCTGCATTCACATCAAATCCTAAATTCAAACACCACCTCACTGACTCTTTCGTACCCGTAAAAGCTGCTAAATGCAGCAAAGTGTTTCCGTAACCATCCACAACGGTTGTATCGGCTTCTTTGCTTAGTAAAAAATTAGCAAACTCCAAATCAAAGTCGGTACCTTGTTAAAAAAATGTATTTGATGCTTATTCAAGGCAAGAAAAACCATTTCAATGCGTCTTTAGTCTGGACAATGCTGGTTTCTTAATATCAGAAACTACAGTTTTTCTTATCCATTTTTTCAAGTTTTGAAATAACAAAAAATGATTTGTGCAAAATCATTAAAAGTTCAAAATTCAAATTTTTAAAACATTTTAGGTTTTTTAAAAGACTTAAACGGCATAACAATGCATTTAAAACTCGTGTCTCTCGATTGTAGATGTTAATTCAAACTAAATTTTGCTGCTTAATTGGAATAGTTTTTAATTTTTATAAAATTGTCTAGGTGCAGTAAATTTTGAAGTAAACATCTTGTGCTGTTTACAAGTTGCTAAAGTGGATATTTTACGATTAGTCAAGTGAATTTATATGAATAAGCATCAAATACGATGAATGAGGTATTGTAGAGGAGTTTTTCCATCATCATCAGTTGCGTTCACATTTTGTTTATACTCGTCAACCAAGCGAACTACAAGTTCTATTTCATCTGCATTTTTAACTGCCCAATGAAGAAGAAAACGTTTTCCCTTGTCAGTAAATACAATTAAAGAATTGTTGTGCACTTCAATTATTCTTGAATTGATTAAAGTGTTCAATATTTGGATTCCTTGTTCTACTTCAAAGTTATAAATTAGTGCTTCCACAATCCCCCATGCACTGTTATTGTTTTTAATAAAGTCAGCTCCGTCCTTTAAAAAATGCTTCACTGCAAAATCATTCATCCAATAGACAGATGCTTTAAGCATTTCCGTTTTATTTTCTGATGAAACTCTCTCATCATGGCCCTTTGTCTTATAAATAAAGCTATTTATTTGCTGATTAGACAAACCGTAACTATGTTTTTGATATAATTTTTTGAGATAATCATCAGGAGATTTAAAACTCCAATCTTTCTCGTCGTTCTTCAATTTAAATTGCGTTTCAAGTAACTGCATTGCGTCGACATTTCCACATTCTGCAGCAATGTGAAGCAGTGATTTCCTTTTCCATCCTTTTTTCCAATGAACATTTGCTCCCAAATCAATTAAACTGGTGATTGTTTCAGTGGTTCTAAATTTTAAAATGCTGTGTGCCAGAACAGAGTATCCTTTGTTGTCTTTGCAATTAAAATCCGCCCCAAATTTTTTAAACTTCTTTAGAATTTGTAAACTTGGTTCATAATTTCTAATTAAACTCGTTAGCGGTGTTTCTCCGTCAACGTTTTTAAACTTAATTAAAAATCTAAGTTTTTCCGTAGGAAGCTTTTCAAAAATTACGCCTAAACTTGAATAATGAGCATGCAAAATTGTATTGTGCTTTATGTCCTTTGCCAAAACATTTGCATTTCTTTTAATAAGTTTCTCGAGCAGTTCTGGATGAGTATCCCCACATAGAATGGGCGTTCTGTTGAGGTGATCCTGTTGCTCAAGCAAGTCAGGGTTTATATCCAACAAGATTTCCAAAATTTCAATTTTCTCCTTTACTGTAGAACTAGACTCAGCCGTAGAATCTTCAAGGCACACGTGAAAAACCAGATTTGTTTCATCGTTTGGATGTGTCAGTAACTCACGTACGTTACTCACATTTAACAAATACCGAAGCTGTGCTAACTTTCCTCTCCGAATCGACAAACAAAGTGAGGTGGTTTTAATGTCTTGGTTATCCAGCAGTGTTGGGTTATTCTCAAAAATTATTTTCAGGAACTCAATACCCGCGTATTCTATTGCCAAATATAGCAAATTATCATCAAAATCTTTCAGTGAAGACTCTTCAGTTGGTTTAAAACGGATTGTTTTGAATATGTTCAAATAATCTCCATAAATACAAGCTTGGTATAGATGATTAAATCTTAGGTGTGTATCCAAACAGATTACCTTGTCACATTCAGTTATTAGAGTATCAAAGAAATGACAAATTTCATTGTTCTCAAAGCAATTTACAACAAAGTCCTGCATGAAATACAAAATATCTACATGAAATAATACATCGATTTCCTTGCATTCAAAAACCTTATTTAAGCAATGATTAAGAAATTCTAAAATATCTTTGTCTGAAGTGAGATTCAAAAGTTGGACAAGAAAGTTTGCAATGTAAAATTCACCAATGGTTCTGTGAACAAACTTTGGTACCAAGACTGTGCTTGATTTTTCCAACAGTCCTACCTTTAGCAGCTCATTTAAATTAACCTCCTGGTTAAATGAGTCTGGAAGCTTTTCAATGAGTTCTGGAAAAATTAACTGCACAGCTAAAATAATATGAAGTTTACGTATTTCCTCTTCGGTTAGTAAATTTTGGCCGCTCGTCAATTTGTATTTACTGTACTGCTTTTCAATCAACTTTTGGTACAACTCAACAAGAGAGTTGATGTGGATTATCCAAGTTTCATTTGGGTTTGTTGCAACGCTATGTTCTTCTGCTTGTTCCTTGTAAACTTCACCAAGCAAAAGACATTGAAGAGGAATTCCTGCAATGTCTCCGTCTTTTCTGCTCACCTTTGCGTTTAGTTCTGCTAAACAAATCTCAGCAAATTGCTCGAGTCGGTCTGTTACAAGATTTTTATTACGAAACAACCAGAAATCTCTGAGAAAACTTATTTGGTTTTCCTTGGTGAATCCCTGTATGCTGTAGGCAAATACATTCAGGCTATTCTCAACATCTTCAAGCAGATGTGGTCTTGTTGTGACCCAAACTCGAATTGATGGAATTTTTGAAAAATATTTAAGCAGTTCAAATGCAACTGACATGTTTGACGAAGTAACTTCATCTAGTCCGTCCAAAAGTAGTTCAATTTCCAAATCTTTGGAATTTAGTTTAAAAGCAAGGGAGGATGTTTGGGCTGCGTTGTTACAAAATAGTTTATTTAAAGTAAGCTCAAGTAAAGTCTTTCTTTCAACTTCATCTTTTGCATCATTTTGCATAAATACAGCAACAATCTCGTTCATTGCTGCATATAAAACTTTTCGGTCATCAGCTTTAATTAATTGTTGGCCAATATGTTGAAGTAGAGTTGATTTCCCCATACCCGGACTGTCCGAAATACAAACAGGGTGGACTTCGGATTTCAGATAGTCAATCAGCTCGTTTTCATTTAACCGGGTGTCACTCTTATCAATCACATCCCTCATGACTGATAAGTTTCCACTTGATTTGAGGTGAATCCACTTATCTTCTTTTTTATCCAATTTAATCAAGTGGACTGGACGTTTGGCTTTTTCGCAGATTTTACTGAAATGGGTTGGATAGTCTAAAATGATGTAACTGTGGTTGATGGTCGCTTGTTGAACAATCCTGGTTGAATTTTCAGAGATTTGATTCTTCAGGATGTTATTTAGTTTTGAATGTCTAACTCCGGCAAACACAAAAATATCGTCTGACGTCAGCAATTCCTCTGGAAATGTTTCATCTAATACATTTCGTGTGATAAGGGTTCTGCTAATGTAATAGCTTGGTACGTCCCAACAAGAGCTTTTTAGTTGAAACTCGTCTTTCAGTAACTCTAAAAATTATAAATTAACGTTTTAAACACATTCTGGCATTTTTGATTGGCTATTTTCTCCTCACCCGCAATTGAGCTCAAATCGTTCAATCTTAAAGCATCAATCAATTGGTCTAAGGTTGCCCCTGAGCCAGTTTTCCCCACCCAAATCTCGATTATCTCACGCACAATATTAGTTAATTGAACAGTACCAAGGTCTACTTGACGCGTTAGTTTTTTTATATCCAATTGGTCAACACTCAAATCCGCTGCAAAACCTTGCCATTTTTCATGGAAATGGTGATAATCTTTTGACTGTTTCATTAGGGAAGCAATTTTTTGCGTAGGACAATCTACAAAAATATTTTTGATTTAGGAATTTTAAAATTAAAAATAAGTTTTATTTTGATTGTCATCACCTTTTGTCCCAACAACAATCCAACTCGTCATGCTTTAAAATTATTTTCTATAAAATTATTCACAAAATATGCACTCCTCCCTTCAATACGGTTTTAGTCTCGTTTCAATAGATTCGTTTTTTACTAATGCCAAAATTAAATTAACTTTAGAATAAACGAACAAATCTGAATAATTTCTCCTTTGAATAAAATTTTAAAATCAAATCTATCATTTTGGTTTTTGAATTTGAGAAAATATTTTTTGCAGTAACTTGCAATGCTGTGTACGGGCACAGTGCTCGGTCTCAATTAATCCAGAATCTACTTGTTTATCATTTATTTCCAACTTTGCAACATTTCTCCTCGTTGGAAGCAAATGTTATAAGCTTATCATTTTACACGCAACGTCAGCCTTTTTATGGCTCATAAACCACTCAGAATGTTCCAGGTGAATGAATATGACGGTTTAAACAAGCATGTGACTTGACTTTATAATTATCTGTTCTAAAGGGTTTGCACATTACCGTGGTAGTCAGCACCCGAAAAGTAATTAGAATGTCATTGACGTAGATTGATTCAGTTGAAGGAAAGAGCATAACATTGCCGAAGTGTTGGAATTTTTATTCTTTTATAAGAGCCTAGCTTTGCAAATGGCTTTGAACACACACAAACTCGTTTAAGGTTAATCCGGTTAAGCTAACGTAGACTAAATTAATTACACATTATTTACATTTCATAAAAATATGCATAAAGCGCGTTTAATTTCAAGGGCATTTTTGCACACAGCGGTAATTGAGGACAAATTATAAATTGAAGGATGTGGGATAATGTAAAAAATTGCATCTGACATAACGTCATCTCACACAATCTACTTTTTACTTTTCCAACACTAATCCACACTGGAGATTTACTTTATTACATCTAAAGGTCGAAACCCTCTGACGGTAAGTGCAAAGGAGCTTCTTCCTTCTGATTGATTTAATGGTCGTTATACATTGAAACTTATATAAATGAAAAGGCGTTAAAGCTCTTACGGTAAAACTTTTGAAAAAGTCAGTTTTTCTATTAATATACGTTGTGTAATTTTTCAACATTGTTGACGAAACGTTTACAGCAATTGAAATAATTACCGTTACAAAAACTAAAATTACACCCTAAGACCTATAGGCAATAGGCATATCATTTTATTTACCAAGGGGGCATTTTAGTATGACTCATGTTAGATTAATCTTCAGCCTTCCATGTCAACAATAAAGATGTTTATTAGGCTTACGATTTGTAAATAAGCTCATCCATCAAACTTAAAAAAAGGAAGAGTTTTCTGGAGGATTTGCCTGTCATATTGGACATTTATATAGAAAATAAGATTTTAATAAAGTTCTTCGTTTTAATTTAATTCAGAAGATCTTTAAAATTTCGAGGAAAAATCCATGAACAAATTCTGTTATTATTGCCCTGGATTCTAAAGACGTTGATGAATAGTTCTGAAAGGTTAACGAATGCACAAAGAGTTGACTTTTCTAGAAATTAGAAAAGGATCATGGAGTTTACTGTCACGTTTAAATACCCTTCGATCATTTTATCTTTACGAATTTATATCCTTTATTTAGATTTGACGACAATGCAAAGCCCCCTTCAAGTTTAGCTCCAGCTTTGATTTCGTGGAAAGCGCAATAATTTTTGCGTTTTATTTGCACGACCTCTATTTCTTAGAAAAACTTGGCAATTTGGCACTGATTTTAATAGCAGGGAATAAAGAGAGGTTTGAAAAGGACGGTTTCTAAAGCCATTGGAAAGACGATTCTTTTCTGCTCTGCCAAGTCCATCTGTTTCCAAAAGTCTTGAAAAGGTTTTACAATTTTATTTGTGTCAAAAGCAGAAGAGTGGACGCGAAGTGTAATAATAATGACGTGTCATGTCTCTTCAAAAGGAAAAATTTCCACTTGAAATCTTTGTAAAAAACGTTAAATTCCAGAACTGTAGAATCTGAAGACATTAAAGAATAAAATTGTGTGGAAACCGATTCTTTTCTTATTGAGCTTCGATTGTCATAAAGCCAAAATCCTTTCCTCTATTCTCCATTTAAAATCGGTTAAAATTTCGCAAATAAAACCAAACCTATTCACAATCCTTTTATTCTGGTCAACAATTTTCTAAGAATATTTTCAAAAATGTTCAATTGGGTAAAAGGAAGTGGATTTGGCCTTGTTTAAATGTCCTTTGGAAATAGGAAACGACACAGATAGAAAGTTGAGAGCTAGATCTTGAAATAAAAGACAGGTTTCTGGATTATTACGTAATTTAAAACACAATCCGCAATTTGTGAATATTGCGCAGAAGAAATTCCTAAATGAAAAGATTTTCAAAAGAAATTGTGCAATTGGGAAAGATCCAGACCTGGAACTGCTAACAAAACTACACTTTGGAAGAAGGAATGACTGGACAAATTGTAAATTGTGTTCATTTCAAAAATGAAAATCATTCTTGGCCAATTTCTCAGTTTTTATTACGTAATAGAAAAACGTTTCCATTCAAAGAGAACTTTTTTCTTCGTATCTTCCTTTTTGAAAGTGATGACAAGAAAAAATGAAACTAATCAATCATTTACAATCGCGTTATTACGCCATCATACTGACTTATATTAGTTTACACATTTGGCAAATGAGAATACTTAAAAATAAATTGAAGCCCTGCAGAACGAGAAAGCAATTTACTTTGAAATGATACAATCTTATTTCCCATCCCCAATTTGGTTTTATTATCGCTTAACTTCTGATCTAGATTTAGAAATGATGTGTGCTTTGCAATGATAATCAAAATGTAAGAGCTCGCATGTAAAAACGATATCAAAATAATCGTACCTTGTTTGGAAAGAATATCAAAATTAAAGTCTTCATTTCCCCCGAAATATCCAACTTGGGATTAATAAAAGGAATGATTACACTCAAATATAAAATTGGGACATTTATTACGAGTAATCGTTTGTATACATGAGATGGGATATGAGAAGGAGCTGCTTAGTAAATGTCAAATAATAAACATTACAATTGCGCCCCAGTGTAAATAGGGAAGATCGATCCCGTTCTAAAAATGTGTCGAATCATTACTTGAAATTAGTTTTCTTTCGGTCGATCAACACACGAGATACAAATATCATTTAGATCAAATTACTTTCTGTTGTATGTGTTCCACGTTGGTAATCTATTAAAATGTTTTGACAAAGCTTCATTAAAAAACACGGAGAAAAATGTTTGAAAGGATAATTTTTATGTAAATAAGTCACGCATTCAAAGTGAATGATGAACTAATTTTTGTAGAAGTTAAGCTTGTTCATAAACTTAATAAGATATCAAGTTTGAAAACAAATTTATTCATTTCCGGAAATAGAGCTATCTGCAAATTAAATTTAAAGCGGGAGCAATATCAATATCCAAAATGAATATTAAATTAGCTTTCTTTTTTATCTCAATGTTTTGATTATTTTAAAATAAAGAAATATCGAAAATGGAGGAAGGAAATTGAAATTGAGTTATTTCTATAGTTTATGATTGCAAAATTGAACAAGCAAAATAATTTATTTACAGATATTTGACAAAATTTTGCACGTAGACAGCATATTTTTTAGAGATAACATACATGATTAAATTACTCACCAACAGGATGTAATTATATTCAGAGAAAAAGCATGGACAATTAATTGCCTGATGAAAATGGAAATGGTATTGCTACTGAAGCGAGCACCGCCATATTCGAAATTGAAAATTGAAATAAAATAACCGCTGAAAATTTTACTGAATGTCATCAAAACTTGATTTTATTGAAAATCTTTACGTTTCATTAATAAATTCATACTTATTTTAATGACATGAAATGGAAACGTTTTAAACGTAATTTCACGCTTTTGGCTCACATAGGAAAGATAAATTGATTTAGAAAAAGAGGAAATATGCAATTTTAATTGTATTGTAGTATGAAATTAGGCGTACTGAAATTGTATAATTCATAGTTTTCATATTATATTCCCCAATGCGTTATTCCAAATTCGGCACTCCATTCAATTAATATCACAAAGCGAGAGCTGCCCCGCAGCTTCTTCAAATCCAAAGGGAAGGAACCCCATTAATTCCAATTTTATCCCATTTTTGGACAGATCGTTGGGGTTGCACTGTTCATAAGCAGGATCATGAAAATAATGTGTGATAAGTGGCAAGATAGAGATGAAAAATAAAATTATTAGTTTCATGCAACTTTTGTTCTTTGCAGAAGTTTTCTTTCATAGAAAGAGGGGAAAGCGTGAAGAGAAATATGGAAGAGTCAAGAGAGAAAAGGAAATATGCAATTTACATACATTTGGATTGTACAAAGCTTGTAAAAATGCGAATTTGACAAGATTTTTCCATCAAAAGATGTTAAGATGGTAAATGTAAGCGTGGAAAGTTGTAATGATCTTTGATATACATGTCATGTCCAAATTCAGAACGAGTTTGAAATGACATCATTCCACCCTAATTAAAAAAGTTTAATTTATGAATGAGAATAGAAACATCTGCCTTTGAGCATGCAATTCTCACATTATTCAATGAAAATGTAGGATGTGCTATGATAATGAAATAGAAAAATCTTGTAACGTAGCAAGAGCAAGTTCATTGTGCACGCAAGCCTGGAAAGGCGAATAATTTGGAGAGAATACTTTCCCTGTGAATAAGCAAAAAATGAAACTCGCAAAAAATCCAAGTACAACTTGAGTCTTACGATTTGCGATAATGAGCTCCGCCATTAGCTTCAAAAAGTAATATGTGATTTGTAAAAAAATCTGATTTTATTAAAAAGTTAATTTTAGTCTCATTTTTCTTTGTCGCTGTAATTTTCGGAGATGTCAATGGGCGTGACGCTCTAAGTGCTCCAAATAACAGATTCTTGGTGATTTGAAAAGAATGACTTTGTCCCAGCAGTAGTTCATTCTGTGCTTGTAGTCTTTTCTGTAACTCACGTTGAGAGTAATTTTAGGAAAGTGTCAACCTGTAAAACAAAACACATTAATTTTGCATTAGTTGAATAAAAAAGTGAAAGGTAAAAAGAAAAAGTTGTCGTTATTACTTAATCTAAGTAATCTTAAATGAGGTGGAAATGCTCATTTGGAAGTTAAAAAAGCAATTTTATTACGGGAAATGTCAAACAACACAAACCTTTCTTGGGAGACGTGTTTGATGAATAAAATTAATTCTTTCAATTCATTCCTAAATCACTTTTTCTATTCTTGCATTTCCATCCCCACGGAAAGGGAAGAATGGAAAAGAGTGACTTCATCGAATGGATTACACATCTCTGAAATGGCGTGACGTCTTTTTTACATTAAATGCTAGCGTTAAAGATTTTCTAAAGCGGACTCCATCATAGTTTTTTATTCCCTTACGGGCTTCATCGACAAAATCAAAAGGATTGACAGGGGTTCATCATCATTTCCGTTGGGATGTCCTTATTGAAAAGGCGTTTGGGGCAATTTTTACCTCTCGGGATTTTATTCTCAGTTTAGCTGATTCAAGCAATTCAAAAATACTTTCAAAATTGTACATGCCAAAGTGTTCACTTATCGTCAGATAAGCACCAGCCATATTTAGCTCAGGACGTGTATTTATTTTATTTTTGAAATAAATTAAGTCAGCATAAATTCCAAATCTCCTCAGGAATGAACACGAGAGCTGTGTAGTGAGGAAGTTATTGACATGACTGATTTCCTCGTCATTTGCATCCTGTCAAATAAATTTCTTTAACTTCCGCTTAATTCGTTAAGGAAAGCAAAAAGTGAAAAAGATGAGCAAGCAAAGAATCATCATGACGCAGGCCTTGAGCTATTCACTACAAAACAGAAAAACTGGATTTGAGGATGATAATCAAAGTAATTCAATAAATATGACAGGTTTAACGAGTTCACTTTTCCGGGTTTGAATACGAATGAATAAAAAAGGGTAATTAAATCAACCTTGTCAATAAGTACCCTTAATCTAGATTTACCCAGTAAAATTACAAAGAACACAGAACGGCAAGCTGATAAATACAAACTTTTTTCTAAACAGAATTCAACAATAAAATAAATTCTGGACTTCCCCATCTATTTTATTCACGTTCCACCTAATCCATCTCATAAATGAAAACAATTCTTGACGACCTTTTTATTTACCAAAAACAATTTTAACGAAAATGAGAAGTACTTCCAAATCGTGTCCAGAATGGAATAATAGATCCTGTCCACCCCTCCTTGACCCACTCCATTCTCCAATTTAGTCCATTGCCCATTTGGAAATTAAATTACACAATTTCTTTACCGTTTTCGTTTTTAACCAACTGGAACAACACCCCGAAAAAAGAAAAGTTTTTTTTGAGTAGGGAGAAAATAAAGCAGAGGCAAAAAACGATGGCATTGGAAACAAAATCAACTAACCTGATTATCTACGAAAACCTTGGAAGAAAAAATAGGGGAAGAATTTAAATGGTAATTTAGTACACGAACAAAGTAAGAAAGAAAGTAAAATTAAGCTTGCGTCGTTTCATTTGAAACACACTCGTCTGGAATTTCCTTGAATGAGTCATCCTTCTTCAATAAATTTCGTTTACCTTTTTTTGGTAACTTTTCAGGTTTTAAAAGTGGTCGGTAAACATTGGATGTCGGCAAAGTTGAAAATATTTTTTTCAATAAAAATGAATATTTTTGGAATATTTTCCTATTTCCTGTTTTTTTAACTTTCACCTTTACAAAACTTTTCCACTTTACACGGCAAAAACAGTTTTCATGGGAGTAAATGATAACAGATTTTTTCATGGTTTTTGTGACAAAAGTTGTAAAACCTGATGGTCTAGATAGATCTAAACGGAGTAAAACATATGCAATTGGAATGGTAAAGTTTTTTGGACCAGTTAGGTCCTTTTTTACTTCACTGCCCCACAATCAATGTGTAAATGAGCAGCACTTTATAAAAAACTTTTGCTGTTTGCAGGGATAGGACGGGGCAGGACTTTT
>JAANSO010003116.1:0-12056 GCA_036507315.1 Lepidocyrtus fimetarius | reverse complement strand
TAACCACGACGTCGTAGTCATTGTTTGTGCTCATATTGGATGTGGAGAGGGTGGAAAGAGATACTGTGGATGCAGCACTTGGCGATATTACGGGTTCTTCTTGAGGTGACAATTGAATCTCCTCAATCCCAGAAGAATCTAAAGAAAGAAAAGACAAAAAAACTGTTAATTTTCTAAAAAATATAATCACAAAAATACCAAATATAAAACTATTTTCAAATAACAATATACTACTTGTCAAAATAAATCTAAAAACAGTGGCAATCAAAATATAATCAATAAAAACTAAAATCATTACAACAAAAGCTTATAATAATATGAAATCAGGTTAGAAATCTTAATTATTTTATCACAAATAAACAACTCCACCTACATACAAGCTTCAATCCTGGCATACCAAAATAACTGGGCAGAATTCAACTGATTATTTTAAAACCAAAATATATAACGTCAAAATTTGTTCTTATATGTTTTTAGTACACAAAACGCCAAAAATTATTAAGAAAACAGGTTAGGATAAATTGAAATATAAACAGACGAATTCAAGTGGATTGATGAACTACTTACCAAGATGGTTTAAATAGACTCGTGCACGTTATTAGCGTAAACTAATAGATTTTCAGATCAATCACACTTCATATTAGAATTTGAGAATAAACCTTACATAAACGTATATTTTTTAAACGTAAGTTTCATAACAGTCTCATAAAACAAACCTAATACTTTCACCTAGCTAAATAATATCTTTGTTTTTATAGAAATAACAAATACTTTTGAGATTAATTAAATAACAGTAACATTCAAAGCGAAAGACAAGATACACGACTTGAAATCACTTAAAATAGGTATACAACGTATCAACCTGGCCTAAATAAAGTTTATAATCCCTTTCATTTTCTATTTAAAGCGTTTTATCAACAATCTTGGTAACTTTTTGATAATTTCAGTGAATGGTAACAGATAAATAGTCCGTTTAAACAGTAGTCCGTTGATATAAAATTGTACATTTGATTTCATTTTACAAGGCATTAAATGATGAACTGTAGGAAGTAATTGATAATCCAAATGTTGTTTGCACTTAAAGATAAATATTTGTAATTTACAATATTTTCAATGGATCAAGCGCTATTTAATTTGAGCATTCAGATGCCACATCACGACACATTTAATAACTGATTTATCAATTATTATGTAATCAGCTTAACTTTTTATTCTATATAAAACCGTCAATTTGATTAAAATTAAACCTTAATTAGTCCCTCAACTTCAACCGCAGCTAAACTCCTTCTCCTCATCAATTTGTGATTATGTCCAACAATACCGGAATCTGATGCGTGGCCACTATTATTGCTAATTCTACCATTGCTGTTTGGTAGTTTTGAGTAAATTTCCCCAGAAGTTCGGTAACTATTTCTGTACACTCCTCTGTCCAAGGAGCGATGTACCCTTTGTCCTCCTCCTCCCATACTTGCTGGAATCGGAGCAGATGAAGGAATGAGCATTTCTTTAGAACCAGCACTCACAATCACTCTTTTATTATTCACAGGAAATGGTCTCCTGTTTAAACTACCACTGCTGCTGCTGTTATAGGACACTTTATTGCTGCTATTTTTAAAGTTATTTGTTATTACAGTGTTTGGCAGAGTTGAAGGAATACGTCCTCCTCCTCCTAGCCCGACTACTTTATCTAAACTCATTGAGTTTGATTTGTTTGATATTCTCCCTCCAATGATAGGTCTATTATTTCCTACAACATGCGGATATTGCGGAAGTGCGTTTGTATTCACGTGAGGATGATTATAATGATTGAGCTGGTGCTGTTGATGATGCGGGTTTTGAAGATGAGGAGGAGGATGATGAAGAGAAGGTTGATGCTGGAGAGGCAAGGCAGAAACATTTCTAAAGTTGGAAACACTGATTGATTTAGCATAAGGGTTGTCTTTCTCCGTTACGCTGTGTCTTCTGTCCCCTACGAGTGAGTGTGGACGGGTTTTGCTACCGTTGTTATACCCAACACTGTGATTGTGAGGACTGTTGATTGATAATCCAGACGGAAATTTAGTATCTGCCGGTGCAGAATATTGTCTGCCAATTTGTCCAAGGCTTATTTGGCTCCGTGTTCGTACCGCTGGGTTAATAGATGATGAGGCAAGGCCCGCTGAAGAAGAGAGTGTTGAAAAGGATACATTATCCCGAGGAATTGACTTACCCGGAATTGTTTGACGATAGTCCATCCTTCCATTTCTAATAGGTCCTTTCAGAAGCATTTTTTCTTCTGGAGGAAGGGATGGAAGTCCAGAGACACTGGATTTACTAGAATGGACATCAGGATTCACTTCCAGGGGTGCTGTTGATGAGCTTGAAGATGAAAACTGAAGAGGCTGATGTTGAATTGGTTGCACTGTTTGTGCTGAGGGAGGATGCTCACGGAATATTTTATTTGTACCACCGCCAATAAAGGAGCCTCCGTGATTGGGTTGATGAAACTCGCCATTAATGCCCTGTGGATATCAAGAGTAGTGGTTGCAATTATTTTAATTAAACTAGTGAAATTATAATTTAAAGAAATTTTATACTTACATTGTTGGTTGCAAGTTTATTAACAACTTGCGTGTGTTGCTGAGTTTTCTCTGGGGAAAGCATTCCATTATGATCCCCTTTTCGTGGTAGCGATGCTATGAATTCTGCTGTTGCTAATCCTCTCGGATCTAAAATAGCCAATAAAGATAATGTAATTTAAAAGCCCGAGAACTAAACGCTTTTTACATTTTAGAGACATAAGAATAATTCACACCTATTAAACTTGGTTGACTTGGTCCACAAAGAACAAAACAACAATTTTGGCAAAAGTTTCCGTGAGAGAACGGATTTTTAGCATTGGCTCTGCCAAAAAGGCCCTTGATCTAAATATTTATAAACAAAATTTATTTAACTATCTTCTACAATAATTATTTTATATTCGTTAATCATAATTTATATTAGTTTACGTCTTCATTAGTAGTTTGTTCAACGGCAATGAGATATGTATGAAATCCAGTCAGGCCTATCACAGTCCACATTCCAAAAAAGCTAATTAAAATAACAACAGCGCTACTAGGTGAGTCTCTGAGTGCTTCTAGAAAGTTGTTCTTTTCCTTTGAAACTGCAAATGGCAAAAAAAGAAGGGTTATCATCACCATAACAACATAACTAAATTAACTATAGAAACGGAGTTTTTAAAAGCAAACTTACGCATAACAAGGTGAGCTATTGATGCAGATAAAATAAATACTGCTAAAAAACTTAACGACACGATAAACGCATAAAAACTTCGATAATTCCGCTTCCCTATGCAGTTTCCCAGAAAAGGACAATGATGATCAAATCTATCCACACAATTGTCACAAATCCCACAATGGGAAGCTCTCGGTGGTCGAAACATTTTACACGTGAAACAATACTTGGACTTAATAACTTGTCCATTAACAACAATATCTTTGGTCCTTGGAGGAGGTCTAAAGTTTGTGCTATAATAACTCTTTTCTAAATGGTCTGCTTCCTGTTGCGAAGCCCGGGGCAGAATCCCAGGATCACTAAAACTTGTCTTTACCATATTCACGACAACACTAACGAATAAAATTGAAACTGCAATTGGGATTGCCACGGTAAGCCTCTCCGTCAAAAATGGGGCACTGTTGAAAACATCAAACAAAAGAGTTATCATCAAAGATGCTTATTTTAGGCTTAATAGATTTGATAAGGCTCATAAAAAGTATACTTACTCAAAGACAATAAATAGTGAGAAGGTTACAAGAATAAGCGCAAAACTAAGGACACAAAAGCGAATACTGGGGGCAGTCATTACACGTCCATCACAATAAAAGTGATTCTTTCCTGGGAAGTATTCCCACTTTCTTCGAATTGAATTTACCGATCCATTAGCAACATCCGTTGAGTTATCTTTCAGTTCTAGTGCTTCCACATCAATTACTGCGTTACTGAGCCCGTTCATGTTGCTTGTTGTTGGTGGGGGTATTATGATTGGAAAAGTTCACTCGAGATGCACTGATAGTTGGTGCTGAGCCTTCGTTTTCATCCTCCTCGGGCTGCTCAAGAGGATGGTGATTATGTGGAGAGGAGTGCATTCTGGGCGAAGATTGAGTTCCAATTTCATCTGCCATTGTTGGGTTTTTCTATTTCTTTTAATACGACTTAAATGTTGATATTGACATGACCTTCTTCTTCACGGCAGGGTGCGGACGCCAGACTTAATTGGTTGTGCAGTAACGTATTGCGTATACGGATTTCAATGGAATTGCTTAGGGAGGGACACAAAAATAATGATCTACAAAATATGAAAAGATAAATAAAAGTTAGTTTTTCCAACCATAACTCGTTTTATGACACATATGAACACTTTTATAACTGCTTTCACTTACCACTACCGCCCGGGAAAGGGAAATAAAAGGATTATAATCTCTCCTTAAACTCTGGCTTCATCATCGTAGTTGCAATGTTCAAGTCTTGAACATTTTTATCCTAAAATAACAAAAATATCCACTTTTAACTACAATTTTAGCCAGACAGAATTAATTTTCACACGCTCCAGCATCTTTAAACTAACAAGTAGTTACAATCACAGCTAGAATTGTTTTTCATACTTATCTCCCAATAGAATTAAAGAACTTAAAGATTATTCAAGGTGCCACTTGGCGTCTACCCCTTTAACAATTAAAATTTATTACTTTTCTATCGCCAATTTTATCCAAACACTTCAACCGTAGTCATTGATTAACATTATTTTAATTGCCCTTTTGTAACTTTATATTTTCTAATCGATGGACTCCCTTTATCAGATAAAATAATTGCATCACTCATTTAATCTAATCATCGATGATATTGGATATGGTAAGAACAATCATAGCAATAAAATACCCCTTGAATCCCAATCAAATCATTATCGATTAATTTTGCCTTACCAAAATAGATTTAAAAAATATTTACGTGATTTTAAATAGCAAAAAGCGTTGTGAAACTCATGTTCAATAGTATGGCCGAATTTAATGAGCTAATCTACTATGAAAAATTCACAAATTTAATGCACATGATTTTTTACCTTAACCATTTAAAGAAAATTGCAACGAGGAAAAGATGCCAAACTTGGAATGTGCAAAAATCTTACCTTGTTTTGTAAAATCTCTTAAAATCACGTCAGAGATGTAGTAATGCACAAAAATACTCTTCTTCATTCACGTTTCACAATAACGATTGAATGAGATTTTATGATTAAAAACATGATTGAATGATGATTGATCTTGTTATTCTAGTTTAGTCAGTCTCCCCAGGTATTTTTTAATAGGTAGTAAGGTTAGAGAGGTTGGGGGATTCTCATTTTTAATCAAATCTCTCATATTTTTATATCATTCATGGCTTAGCTATTTCTTGTGATGATAATGATGATGGTTTTGTGAATGACGAGATTGATAGAGCCTATCCCACACAAACACACCTTACAAAGTACAAAACTTACTTTTATGAAGAGTAGAATACATAGAAACTGCAAGCGAAAACTTATTCTCGTTTATATAAACGGAAATCATATGATCCTTATACGTGCTTTATGAGAGGGTTTTCCTTCATCATAAACCAATACTAAAATTTTACTCATATGCCACGGGGTAAGGTTGGACTGATTCAAAGCTTTGTTCAAAACGTAGTTTTCTCTTATGCAATTATCTAGAATGATAACATTTCTATGAATCTTATCATAAAGCATGATAATAAGCTGATAAGTGCATCTCACACAGGAAATAGAACAGTGGAGCTTATCTCTTTTAAGATGATAGATAAAGGGAAAGCTGGAGACAAAGATAGCTTAAAATTAAAAAATATCACTTCCTGTCAGCAACTGCGTTGTTTTCGAGAGCTGGCGATATGATTTTTAGAAAAGGACAGGACAAAGTCATTTTAGATTTTGTACAGGATTTGATGAGGGATTTGTATGTTTTGAAGTTTAGTCGTAAAAAATTTATTCAAAGATTCATTTTGTTCTATGAACAATTTCCCATTTACAAAAATTGTACATTGCTTATTATTAGATTTTATATTGTATACACTAAATTAACTAATAAAATTAAGTAATACTGCGAAACAATGCGACGAAAGCCAAGTTAAGGAGTTTATGGAAAATGAGCATAAACAAATCCAATCACTAACTAACATGTTTTACAGTATAACAAATTCTGGATAAAATATGAATATACAAAAATCTAAAAATTAATGAGAATCATAAGACTTTAAACTTAGAAACTGAAAAAGAAAATGAATATTTCTTTGTATCGGAAGGTGTACTGAAAAGAATGTATTAAAACATTCAGGCAGCCGCAACCTTGCTTACTAGTAAAACGAAAAGGCACTCTGAAATTGGATTATTTAACATTAAAAAAATTTAAAGAACTTTGACTAACAACTGCTAAAAAACTATTGTCATTTATCTTTCCAGGTACAAAGTCCCACGCAGCGTCTTCATTGATCCGTACAAAAGAATTTTGTTGTGAGCTTGCAATGTCCCATACACGAACAGTCTTTTTATTTTCCCCGTTTGCTGCCAAGTACACTTGACCTTGTTCTGGAGAAAATAACGATGAACGAAGTAAATGCATAGACTCTTCAAACCCGCCCTAAAATAAAAAAAGATTCATTCATTTCTGTCATTTGCATACAAATTATTTAAGTACACCAGCAATTCAAATAGATCAACTTACATTAAAGTTTTGGACAACATCGCAAGAAAATATGTCACGCTCCTCTGCTGTTGAGTAAGTTTTTCCTAGGACGCATACAGAATGACCAGCCCCCGACCGAATAACTCCAGACATTTTTGGTCTTGAGGAGACAAGCACATGACGAGAATTTTCTTCAAAGTCTACATTGACAAAGGGTCCTTCCAGAGGTAATTGGTGAAATCTTGGCTCATTCGTTTGTGTACCTCCCGTCATTTCAGCAAACCAAAGAGAATGCATCTTTTGGATGAGGAGTCCACTCATGTTGAAGGTTTGATTTTGATAAGCTGGTGGTACAAACTTTAACCTTGCCACTCCGCCATTCTCCGTAGATGGCATGTCTAGAGTTCCAAGGGCTTCCCTTGGAGCTCGAATGTCATATGAGGTTATGCTGCCGTTTGCGCCCCCAACATAAAATATATTATGACTAACGCTATTCCAGCAACAAGACCAGAGCTGATTTGTTGTGTTGAAAGTTTGCACTGCACAGTTACTATTACAATTGAACAGCACGGCTTTCTTATCTAGTCCTACAGTGAGTAGAAGGTCTGATTGCAATGGACAAAATGCCATGTCTCGTAAGGTTTTCTGATGAATAGGTGAAAGACTGGAATGCTTTCATTTCTAAGCAATTGATTTTCTTAATTCCAAAGGAGCCTGCTGGAAACAGTCTGTTGGTGATTGCGTGGGAGACCACGAAGAGATTCATCCATTCACTGTAGGCACCCACCCTAGATTGGCCCTCTTTGATGTCAAAATGCTTCGTAAGATTTAATTTCGGGACTCGGAAGCCTGACAAAGTTGAGTTTGTTGAATCCCCACTGATTTGAAATGATCTTGAACTACCTGGCACCGGATTACCAACACTTAAATCAATTAGTTCAGGTGGAGATTTCACTAAACGACGGAGAGCGTGATTTTCCAGCAAAAGTCTTTGATTCTCATTTTGTAGTCGAGCACATTCCTTTGAACGTATTTCTTCTTTGCATCTTAATTGAGAATTGCTAAAAATAAAAGTAAAATTGCGTTAAGAATGACATGAAAAAAGAAACATTAAAGCAATTAATTTTGTAAGATTATTAGATACGAACTTACCTCAATTCAATTTTGTTTTTCTCTATTTTTATCAAATCATTTTCCTGTTTCAATTTATCCAGTTCACTTCGGTCCATTGCCTTTAAATTCTTCACGTAAAGAACCCGAACATCCTTCTTGAGAGCTTTACAATTACACGAAGGACATCGTTTCGAAGACTGAATCCACCTCTCAATGCAATCCTTTCCGTAAATATGTCCACATTTTAAACAACACACTCGATGGCCTCCAGAGTTAGCAAATGGCTCATAACAAATCTGGCAGATAAACCCGTCATCGTCGTCAATTGTGCTTGTATTTGCAATGTCTGCATCAGAAAAAAGCAATTTTTAATTAATAAAATAGTGATGGTTATAATCATAGATAAAGTAAAATATATTCCCTATTCGGCTTACCAAGTCGTGGAATTTTTTGCGGTGGCTCTGATTCCTCTGCATCTTCCTCTTGATTTTCCTCTTCGTTTCCAATTTCCTCGTTCTCATCCCTTTGTCTAGCTCTGTTCACTTCCGGCTCATTTTCCACCTGAGCTCCTCCAGCCTCTTCCCCTTCGTCGTCATCAATATTAATTACAGGCCCAAGTACCTGACTTTCCGCTCTAGACCCCAGTCTCGAACGTGGCGGCGGAGCTTCTCTAATGAACTCAACTTCATCTTCCCCTGTTTCCCCCGCATTATCACCTCTATTCTGATTAGATTCATTTGAAGAAGAATCTTCCAATTCCAGAACTTGACTCCGAATGCGCAAGCTTGCAGCCAAACTTGACAACCTAAGTCCAGTACTTGGGGATTCCACAACCCTTGGAAGCTCCTCAGCCAAACTCCTAGAACGAGCCCTCCTCCTTGATGTATTAACTCCAATAACTGCAACGGTATTCCCATCTTCTTCATCTGATGCTAATTCAACCACGTCTACCTCCGGGACTTGAGGCGGGGGTCTTCTAACATACTCTGGGGACAGCTCTCGAAATAATTCTTCTTCATCCCCACTGTCACCAACAACACTGGGGCTGCTCTCCTCCATTGAATTCCACAATTATGAGGCGGGGGTCTTCTAACATACTCTGGGGACAGCTCTCGAAATAATTCTTCTTCATCCCCACTGTCACCAACAACACTGGGGCTGCTCTCCTCCATTGATTTGTTACGCAATTAATTATTTCATTGTTTAAAAATCAATTACAATTTTACCAATCTGTGTTGAAGTCAACAATGTCATACAACAATAACACACAATTATGACACGTGTATCCTTAACTGGCTATGATATTTTTAATCGTCAATTAAATTAAATTAAATTTCATTGTTGTGAAAATGCATTGTTAGCAGCAAGAATTCGAATGATGAAGTTCGGCTGCCATGCAATTCCTTTCTTTCAGCTCATCATCTGTCCTGTCCTGTTGAGTCTTGAGTGGCGCTCCAGAGAAAAACCTGCCTATCCTCGTTATGTAAAAATCAAAGGGTTGAGGGATGCAAGCAATGTACAAAAATGTGCACTTTGTAATAAAAAATTTTTTTCATTTCAATGTTTACAAAACCGGCTGACATGAGACAAGAAAAATTATCTGAGTTTTTAATTTAAAACGTATTTAAGTTTTTAATTATAGTTAGCTATTTTGTACTTTCATCAGTTATTTAGCCTGGAAGGCTGTGTTTTTAAATACCAAAGTATTGACAGCGATTGATAAGCGACTCCCTAGTTAAAGTTTTGGAGTTCGATAATTAAAACTCCATCATGAATCCTATGACGTAAGTATTTAATGTTTTATGAGTTAATTTATTATAATTTTGAACTGTCAACTTTCTCCAATCAAAATGAAAGGTTAATTGAAAATTGAGCTGTAAATAAACATTATTTATTTCAGAAATGTGAGGAATATAACAAAGTTGAGTGAGAGGGAGTTGAAGCACGGGGACGGAAAGACTTCCTGGCATGATGAGTATCGAGACTCTGCGTGGTTATTCATTGGAGGCCTTCCGTATGATTTGACGGAGGGGGATGTTATCGCAGTATTTTCACAGTATGGGGAAATAGTTAACATAAATCTAATTAGAGACAAGTCTACAGGAAAATCCAAAGGGTTTGCTTTTCTTTGCTATGAAAATCAAAAATCTACAATACTTGCCGTTGATAATTTTAATGGTATTCAGGTAAGGGATAAGAATCTAAACACTAAATATTCTGGAAAATTGGTTTTCAATCTAAAATGTTTAAATGAATAGATTCTGGGAAGGACTCTGCGAGTAGATCACGTGAAGGAATACAAAGTTCCAAAGGATTAATGAGAAAGTTGAAGATCTTACTCGTGACCTGTGGAAAGAAGGGTGCGCCCCTGGTTCAAAGTTTGGGAATGATCCTTTAACTATAAAAGATAGCAATGGCGACCGAGAACTCCTGGGATCTGATGAAGACGATAATTTACCCCCTCCTCCTCTTCCTTCTTCGTCATCATCGGCCAGACCTTCTTCCGATAAAGATAAAAGAAGTAGTAGTCGAGGAGAAAAGAGAAAGCATAAAGATAGTAAAAAGTCCAAAAAGTCTAAGAAGTCCAGGAAGTCGGAAAAGAAAAAGAAGAAGAAACATCATAAGAAACATTCGTCCAGTAGGAAAAGTAGCAGTAGCAGTGATAGTGATAGCAGTAGTTCAGATTCCTCATAAAGTTCACGATTATGATGGAAAGATTTATATATGTTTTTTATAAATAGTGTTTAAGAATTAAAAGATAATTGTTTATAAGTATTTTTATTATCTTTGTGTAAAGCTGTCGGATTCTTTTTCTGACATTCCTTTACCATTCTTGGATGGAATCCAAAATATTGCCGTACAAAATGTGGGTTAGTATATGTGAGCATATAATTTGCAATGTTCCGAGAGACTCTAGGAACATTGCAATTTCTAAGCAAAAATGAAATATGTTTACATTTAGGTATTTTATATAATAAAACGAATGCAAATTCACTTCGCGCAACTTTGTAGGCGTCACATTTATCATTTTGAAATGATATGTCTTAAAAATTTTATCGCTCTGATCTCGATGATCTACTTTCGAAATTCCAATAAAATTCAAAGTAGCTCTTTCTTATTATTTGCGACAAATTCTTTTAAAGTTATATGAGTCTCTTTGATCATTTAAAAGTGTCATCTACAACAAATTAGATTGCTATTCATCGCTGCTATCATCATTTAGAATAGCTTTCTGTAACATACATAATATCTCATAATAGATCATGATGGTCTCATGATCATTTAATTAATACAACAAAGCATAAAAATGCAGCGCAAACTTGCATTAGACTATTCATTCAAGCAAACTAAAAAAATATATAACGTGACTCAAATGTAATGAAGTCATTCAAAATCAAGGTCAATAGTAAAGATTGAATTCTACAGCTTGTTCTGGAAACACATTATCCGCTGCTCTTTTTTAAATGCTATTGCATTTAAAAGTTTCAAGATTAAATTAAACACAATTAACAAAAAAATCTTTAGGTTTGCAAAAAAATGCAGTCTCAGCTCGCTCAACCACATAACGACTTAACTGTAGCATAACAAAAACAGCTATATCGAGGCTGCATGCTCCTCTTCAGAGATTGCATAAAAAATCGATGAAAAAAGGCAACCCCAACATGTACAGTTTATGTTGCTTTATAAAAGGTTGCAATCCTTTCTTGTTTTCAACGTCGTCATATGTAATGCATGACAAAACAAGTGTACTCCATTCATTTCAAGGAAAAAGCTTTATAAACAGTATTAAAAATTAATTGTGCATTTAAACTTAATTACCATTTAGTGTAAAATTAAGTGAATACAAAGTGTGAAAGGATTGACAAAAAACCAAGACTGATTTGGTTAACTCCTCCTTGTTAAGGTGGATGGGAGATTGGAGTAGCCATTTATGAGTTTTGATCAGTGAAGACGACATATCCAATTAGTTACTGATTAAAATAATTAATTATGGAATTAATTTGGTAGAAAAAAGTTAATGTGAGTCTGCTGGCGTAGACAGGTAAATGCTAACTGTCATTTATTTGTGACTATTAACTTTAAAGGCTTTTAGCCCTATGCTATCCAGTTATCCAAGAATTATTATCTTATTTATAATCCTTCAGGTAGAATTTGCAAGCAAAATTACTAGCAGGAGTGACTCCAAAGCTTTTACTTTGAAGAAGAACAAGAACGAGTTGGATTTGAAAGTGAATCTTG
>JAANSO010003115.1:0-12056 GCA_036507315.1 Lepidocyrtus fimetarius | reverse complement strand
ATTTTTGCTGGAGAATACACGTAGAACAATTTCCTTAATTGCGTCATATGAACTAATGATTCTGAGATAAAAACAGAGAATGACGAGTGGTCACATGCTACAAGCCACCGCATAAGCATTGTTTTTCATTAATATTCTTTCTAGAATAATTGCCTGAGTGGTTTTGGCTAGTTTATTCCCAGTCACTCATATTTTGGGTCAGTTTGCATCAGAATTTCCGTCTTTGCGGTTTTCATTAAAATTGCAAGTCATTTTATATCATATTTAAAGCTAGTATTTGAACTTTATTAAGTAAAGTAGCATAAATATTTTTAAAACCAATTTGGTACTTAAAGAGTGATTAATCAAATTTTTATTTGTCTTTAAAAGTTTAATTTTCTAAAAATCTCAAAATGCCTCAATCAATGGCCTGCACCTTCACCAGCATGAGCATTGACACATGCCGGCACAAATTTTGGAAAGAAAACGCAGAAAAAGTTTGCGAAGACGAGATGGACATCCACGGGAAGATTATTATCGTAACCGGAAGTAACGCTGGAGTCGGGAAAGAGACAACCCTCCAACTTGCAAAAAGAGGAGCTACAGTGATTATGGCAGTGAGAAACTTAGAAAAGGGGAAGGAGGCTTTGGAGGAAATAAAAGAAAGGGTTGGAGTGGACGTTCCAGTAAACATCGAATTGATGAAAATGGATTTAGGAGATTTACAATCCATTCGGGATTTTGTTGAAGAATTCCAAAAGAAATACGAGCGACTGGACATTCTCGTAAACAACGCGGGAATGGCGGACACTTCCGGTGTGAAGAAGTTAACAAAAGACGGATTTGAACAGCATATAGGATGCAATTTTCTGGGGCCATTTCTTCTTACAAATTTGCTCATTCCTTCTTTAAAGAGAGCAGCTCCGTCAAGAATAGTCTCCGTCCAGTCTACTGTCGTCGTTTCTCCAAAGTTGGATTTAGATGATTTGAAACCCGACGCAAAATTACACGGTGAACAGTTAAATTTCATGCAATACGGAGTTTCCAAATTATTATCGGCCCTGGTTATGCGAAAGCTTGCCCGGGACTTGCTGCAAGGCCCAGATGAAGTTAAATTGTTCCAACTTTGCCCAGGCCATGTAAAAACGGCGCTTTCGGTGGATTCTTCTTCGTCCTTGACGGGGATTTCTAGGAGTGTTGTGGATGCTCTGAGGAATACGAATGTTATTACTCCCCATCAGGTAAATAAATAACTAATTAGTAATTGAATTAGTTAATTAATTTTTAATTTTTATGCAGGGCTGTGAAACTGTTGTCTACCTCTGCGTTTCTAAAAATGCTTGGGACAATGAAAACTCCGGAAAAGGGGAAATGTACAGGTTTAAAAATATTTTTGGGGATGGAAACAAAGCGTTGAAGGAGTGGGAGACGAAGGACGCTGAAAAAGTTGAGGAATTGTACAAGCAAGCGCAGATCTTTGTTGGATTGTCAAAAGAAGAGTGAAGAGTTTAAAACTAATTAAAAAATAATAACTTTTTGTATTCTATGAAATTAAATTTTTCTTGCAAGTAAAATTATTTTAATGGATAACTGCCTAAGAATTATTCACGATATACATACATATCTTGACATTGCAAACCTTCTCGTGTTTTCTATGCCACGTCCTGGACTTATACTAAATTTACAAAACCTTCCTTTAAAAAATGAGGGCTGTTATTTAAAATCACGAAGCATTGGATTAAATGAAGGAATTTATTGAACTGATTACCGCTACAACGATCAGATTGCTTTGTTTAGTAAACATTTGGCCATTTTTTATTCGCTCACCTTTAAATCGATAAAATTTGCTTAGGCAAAGCTAGGTTCAGTATTTGCTTGCTCATTCTCTTTGCCTCACATTACATCACTCTTGTGTATTATTATGAAGTGCCAGTAAAAGACCTTGAAAAAATTGGAGCTGCTTTCTTATTTGCAAACATTGTAATAATAAATTCTGTGGGAATGACTGGCTTTTTGCTCAGTCATGCTGGAGAATATACGTACAACAGTTTCATTTTATTTACGTACAAATCAATGGTGATAATCAGGTAAAAACGGAGAATGACGGTCACATGCTACATGCCACGCTGGCATTTTTTTTTACAAATTTTCCAGAACAATTGCCTGCGTTTCTCCTACGTTAAATTACCAGTCATATTTATATTTTGACACAGTTTACATCAGACTTTCCGTCTTTGCGGTATTCTTCTCCGGGGATAAAAATCATAAAATAATAACAAAACTATTGGAGCTCAAATAGAAAAACAGCTTACAAATCGCAAAGTTTATGTGCTCGTGACAATAATTAATTGAAAAAAATCTCAAAATGCCACAATCATTAGCCTGCGTTTTTGCAAGCATGAGCATTGACACGTGCCGCCATAAATTCTGGAAAGAAACAGATGAAAAAGTTTGCGAAGACGAGATGGACATCCGCGGAAAAATTATTGTCGTAACCGGAAGCAACGCTGGAGTTGGAAAGGTGACAGCGCTTCAATTAGCAAAAAGAGGGGCAAAAGTCATTATGGCCGTGAGAAATTTAGAAAAGGGCAGGGCAGCTCTGGAGCAAATTAAAGAAAAACTTGGAGTTCCGGTGGACATCGAAGTGATGAAAATGGATTTAGGGGATTTACAGTGTATCCGGGACTTTGTTGAAGAATTCGAGAAGAAATACGACCATTTGGACATCCTCGTGAACAACGCTGCGACATCGGACGCTTCCGGAGTTAAGAAGCTAACAAAAGACGGTTTTGAACAGCATTTAGGATGCAATTTCCTTGGATCATTTCTCCTCACTTACTTGCTCCTCCCTTCTTTAAAGAAAGGAGCCCCGTCAAGAATCGTTTCCGTCCAGTCTACTGCCATCGTCTTCCCCAAGTTGGACTTGGACGTTCTTAAACCCGACGCACCAATCAACAATGACCAGTTAAATTTCATGCAGTACGGCATATCCAAGTTGTTGTCTGCACTGGTCATGCGAAAGCTTGCGAGGGAGATGCTGCAGGGGCCGGAGGAAGTGAAATTATTTCAAATGTGTCCAGGCCATGTGAAAACGGACCTTTCCATTAACTCTACGTCTTCTTTGTCTGGGGTTTCCAGGAGTGTTGTGGACGCTATGAGGAATACAAATGCTGTCACTCCCCATGAGGTAATGGAACTTATGGGTATTAAATAATTGATTGATTAGTGATTGATTAATTTGTAATTGTTTTAGGGATGCGAGACGGTTGTTTATCTGTGCGTTTCGCAAAATGTTTGGGACGGTGAGGACTCCGGAAAAGGGGAAATGTACCGGTTTAAAAATATATTTGGGGATGGAAACAAAGCTTTGAAGAAGTGGGAGAAGAAGGAAAGTGAAAAAGTTGAGGAATTGTACAAGCAGGCGCAGATCTTTGTTGGATTGTCAAAAGAAGAGTGAAGAATAAAAATTATTTTAAAAATTATTAAATTGTTTATTCGTTAAATAAAATAATTTTGTAAATAAAAATTAATTAATGAAAAACTGTTTAAGAATTATCCACAATTTCCACCTTAAAGTTACAGCACTTCTCATGTTTTCGATGCTCTGTTCGAGACTGATACATTTTATTACAAAATCTACAATAAAACTTCTTTCTTAAATGTACAGCTTCCTTGTGCTCCTTGAGATGTCCTAAATTTTGAAACTTTTTTTCGCAGAGGTCACAAGGATACTTGCGGACATCCTCGTGAACTAGTGTTCGATGCCGGGTAAGATTTCCACTCGTGCCAAATCTTGTCCCACATTCTTTACACTTCCACTTAAACTTCTCGGGGTCTTTTTCGTTCCCAGAACAACTTATCTGGTGTCTTTTTAAATGGCTTGGTTGAGTAAACCCTGTCTTGTTGCATTTATCACAGGAGAATTTTTTATTTAAGTGAACTGTTTCAAAATGTCTTCGAGCGGTGCGGGCGTGTGAATATTCTTTATCGCATTTTGTACACGAAAATAGTCCGGAATTGGTTAAGGAATAATGGAGATTCTTAACTGTTTCTCGGTTTTTACAAGAATACTGTCGTTTCTTTTTATCTTTTGGAGATGAATGCAAAGGTTCGAACTTGACGTCAATTTCTGGAGAAGGAGGGTTGAAATCGTCAGGTTCCGAATCTTCAAGGGTCATGGATTGCGAAGTAACTGCTTCAATAGCTTCCTGTTTAATTGGAGGAGGATCAGGTCCAGTAATTAAGTAATTACTTCAGAGGAATCAGAGACTTCTTTTGATTTATCAGTCCGGACCAAGTTGACTCTCGGATTGGATAACCTCATTGAATTTAAACCTGAAAAGTTAATTTTTTATCAGCACAGTTAAAAATTAATATCAACTTTTAACTTAATTACCTTCAACTTTATTTAAAATCTCTTTTCTTAATTTATCAACAATCACGAGCTGAGACAGAGACTCCGTGTCACTTGTCATTCTCCTGGAGTAATTTTGAAGAACCCCAGGAGTCCTTGAAACTTCCACTTCCTTCTTAAGTTTCCCAAAGTAGTAGGAAATCTCCATTTGGATTGACTCCAACTTTTTAAATAGTGATTCCAGGATCCCACCAAACTCTCCGCATAATGAACACAAGGTCACGTCCACTTCCGGTGAATTAATCTGTTCACTATCATTTAGTAAAGTACTCAAAGCCAAGTTTAATTCATTATCGTTTAATTTTAAATAACGGCAGATACTTTCTAACTGGAATAAACCATTTCCACCTTCCGTTTCACTTTGGTCTATTTTGACAATATGCCTGAGACAGAAGAAACAACATTGTTTTGTATTTAATTGCAATTTCCTAACTTTACTTGGATTACTATTAACTTGAGTACAATCCATGATTACAAAGAACGATGAAACTCTTCTTTTAACTGACTTGTTAATGCCAATGAGAAAAATCTGATTAATCAGTCAAATTAATTAAGCAAGATCATTTCAGCTTTTATTTTTTTGAATAAATTACTACTTTGGTATTTCCTGTGGGAGAAAAGCGGGTTGAGTGGATGATAAAAAACAAAAACAAACCGATTTTAAAAAGCATTGCAGGATAGACAAAAACATCTGTTTTAGAAGAACTGTGTATTTTGTATTGTATTGACCTTGCTGATCTCTTTCACTCTTTTTCCCTAGAAAACACCTCGTCTTGGGTTGACAGATGCTGATTTTAATTACAAAATGTCAATTAATAATTATCATTAAAGTAAAAGTTAAGATTCTTAAGCAATGTGGTTCTATAATGACGTCGAATTTGCAGTCTCCAGTGAGAATTGAAGGTGAGTTAAATCCAGATAATAATATTTTTAAATTATAAACGGCGTTAAGAATAATATTTGTTATTTGAAAGACATCCCCTGGATTGCTGGTCTTCTTCCTGATGGACTAAATGAATTCGACGAGAAGGACCTTGCAAGCCTCGGTGTTGAACTCTGTCTTGACGCGAGAAAAATTAAAGAATTGAAAGGGGATTTAAAATCAAATGAAATTTCTCCTCGGGTGGCCTTCGCAAAACTTTTAAAGGAATGGGTGGAAATGAACGAGGGGAATGGAGAGGAGGCAAGGATGGAACGACTTGTTGAGGTGTTTAATTCTGAAGGATTGACAAGTGTGGCCGGTAATTTAAAATGTTTGACTTTTACTGCGATTTGGTTTAGTCTCTGCGTTTTTATTATAGATGAGCTTCAAAGAATCCAGTTCTCTCCAGAAAGCAGCAGCAATGAGGATAATTGACATTTTTCAGTGGATTCCATCATCATCCTCGGAAGTTCAAACAGTCCTAAATGAATGAATTCATTTTAATTGAAACATTGTATAACAGTTGATTTACAATGAAAATGGCTTCATGAAATGCTGAAATGCAATATTATGCAATAAAAAACATTTTGCTTTCAGTAATGCAGAAAAATGTAAAAATGCAAACGATAAACGAAATGAAAGTTTATAAGGTATTTATTGAATCTCAATAATTTTAGTGTTTAATTATATTGTAATTTAAAACAAACCGTCCCATACAACCATGTAAATTACAAGTTAAAAATTAAAAGTACAAAATGTTTCGTAATATATGTAACTAGAAAATAAACACAATTCAAAATTAATACATAATTGATGCCCTGTAATTAAATCAGTTAGGTAAACATATTTCATAGATTTAAGTTTCACTTATAAAATTCAGAATAACTTACAACTAAAGCTCTATAATGTATAAGATATACCTTATTAAAAGTATCGTAAAAATAACTACTTGAAGTGTTAGCCTTTTACACACTTTAATTAAAGACACATTGTAAAATTATAATTACTGAATAATTGCTTTCATTCAATAATATTGCAAGTTGTGATTGTTCAAGTGTAATTTTAATGCCAGACGAAATTAACAATCTAGATAAGTTCCGTTATATTTTAAATAGTCCAATAATGAATAAACTTGACATGAATTTTTGTGCAAGTGACAGTTTTCCGTACTTAATTCTTATCTTCGATATCAAATGCCTAGTAGAAGCCTGGAATGTAGACAGGAGCATTTCAAACAATTTTTCAACAAACAACAAAACAATTAGCTGATAGAAAATTTGCTACTGGGAGGGCAAGCGGTGGCATAATTAATTATTGGATAAAAAATAAGTTCACTGACTGTTTCACGGTGCAAGAAAAGAAGGAATAATTTTAATTAAAGCAGTATTTAAAAAGTACGCAACAGATGTTATAAGCGTTTATTTAAGTCCGAATATAAAGTTCTTTACTGAAAAATTAATAATGATGATGAAATATTCTTTCAGACCATTTTAAATTTAACTCTCCTTGGGAAATAAAAAGCTGCAATGCGTCACGACGAATAAATCACAGTGGAAAAGAGAAAAACCGTCGCTTCTAAAGTATAATCAATTATTATGCGCTTTCCAGCAGTGGAGGAAGAAGCCATGAAATGCAGTTTCATTAACTCGATCTACATTTCGAAATCTTGATCTCTTATTTACACACCCAGCAAATCTGCACTAGGGTTTAACTTGCCGTAATACAGATATTTCGGCCCATTGTTCGTGTCCTTAGATTTTTGATATTTGATTTACTGTTGTTTATTAAATGACTCCGTCAATTAATGCTTCCTTGTTAACAGACGAAGCGTGCAAAACCAAGATATAAATTGTCAGCTGGAAATACCTAACCGATTGCGATTGTCTTTTCCATTGATTTATTGTTAAAGTTGTAACATATTTTGTTGACTCTTTGGTCTTTTCCTGCATCGGTTCGTTCCCGGTTGTTTTACCCGGTTCGGTTTTCTTCTGTTACCCTGTTAGCGGCAAATTCGCCGTAAACACAGCCAACGATTGATGTACTCTCTTAATTCAGTAGATAGTTTTCTTGCCTTTATTCTACGCCTGCGGATTGCTATTATGAAGAAGGATTTCACCCATACTACGCATTAATGATCATCTTTTTGAGACATTGGAAAATTTTATTCAGCAAAACCATGAACAGGCTTGTACAAGTCCAAGAGACTTTCTTTGCGCTTTTTAAAAAAGTTTAGAAATCAATAATTTAAATTATTTGTTTTTGTTAGTAAGCAGTACATTTGCTCATTAATTTTCATATTAGAAATTACTGGTTTCAAATAAGTACTTTGGAAGCAGTTACGAAGAGCTACTTTAAACTAGCTTTGCGAGTATTCAAATCCTAAGCTACCCTGGCCCTATTTATATTAGAAACAAAAGCAAGGAATATAAAATGATCAGTTTATCGTTTCTCACACGATTACAACAAGAGAAATATATTCTATTTGAAAAGTTTGTCAAAAGTTGAATTACAAAGTTAGCTAACATAAATCCACATACACAATCCTGACTAGCCTTTAAATTAAATTGCTCTCATACGACTTAATTAATATTAATCCGACACAAAAACATGCAAATGCATATTTACTTATTAATAAGGCACTATTTTTTGGAATTGCACATTTTTCTCTCTTCTCAAATTTTTACGAAAATATTATGCCCAGTAGGTACTGCCCTGCTTCTCAATTCAAGTAAAAACTTCATGAATAAATGAAAAATTCATATATTTTGAGTAATGAGCAGTACATTTGCTCAATTCTTTCAAAATGAAAGTTTTTACCTAATATTGTGGGACCAACTACGTAGAGCTAACCATCTCAAACAAGTTTACGAATTCGGAAACTTTACCCTGTATTTCTACTAGCAATAAGCGCAAGAAAATTGGAATGTTCCGGACTGCTTCATATTCTTCTGGACTATTCGCAAAACCTTTTTCAAGGACAAGGAAATATAAGTCAGCAAAAAGCAGAGTTGCATCAGGTTATAACAAGCAGAGTAGGATAAGCCTTCTTTGAAAAAAATGTTGTCCTATAGTTTAAGAAAAAAAGAACAAATTTGTTAGATTAGCTTAAAACATGAGTTGCACAGGGTCATTTTGTAAGTGGAACACATCCACCACTAAATTCCTCGTATTTGCATGACCTTTTATTATGTCAAAATTTAAACTCTCGTCTTACGAAACTTTTGTGAAACTTTTCAGCATAGAGAGTTTAAATTCTTCAATGGGATCTAAAGAAAGTAAAGAAAAATTGCTTTTTGAAACGGTGACGAAGCTTGGAAATTACTTATTATTATATTGACGAGATTGTTGACGAAAGCGGCAGTAAAATGTTCGTGTTTTTGTCTCTAATCATGTATACGCATCTAATGCGTTATACAAGAAGTCCAAAGAAGGACAAAACGGCTGAAAATCTGAGAGGTACAAAAGATTATATATTATTATTCACTATTTCCGTAATTGCTCGGAAAATATTAGTGATAATAGTTTTTTATTCATGGGTTCTAGACCCTGCCGTGGAAGAAGGAGCTGTCAACTCCTCATCCGTTCTAAACCAAGCTGCTTCATCTTCATCTGTAACAACTCCAACTCCCCTTACATCAGGGACTTCTTCATTTCCTGACAATAGAGCAGCAATAAAAGTGGGGAAAGTGGAGATAAAAATAGAGGAGACTGAAAGTAGTGAGAGTGAAACGAGTGAAAGTAGTTATGGGGGTGAAGTGAGTAAGGAGGAGGAGGCAGCCTCAGCTAAAAAGACTGTACCTTCTGCTCTCATACCGCCCTACATTCATCCTTCACCTTCCTCCCTGCCTCCACTGCCATATAAGTTGGATCCTAAATTCGTTTATTTCCGCAGACCAAACAAAAATATTCTTTTAAATTATTGAGCAGAACATTTGCCCATTAATTTTTAAATAAACATCCTGAGCTAAACAATATTGTTGGAAACAGCTTCGGCTTACACATTTCATGAAAAACCAACCGGGATGTTTTATCATATACCACTCAACTGGCGTTATCACATTCAAATTAAGAACCCCCTTTTCAGCAATCGAAATAATCATCCTTATCGCCCTCATTCATTTGCCAACTTTTTTAGACGCATTCCCTTCCCATTAATTCTTTTCCTCTTCTAATCCATTTAAAAATATAAAATAACAACAATAGAGAGCCCTAACCAGAAGAAGACCCAACAAATATAGTTCAAGGATAGTAATAGCTGAGCCCAAACTGAAGCAAAATCCTTTTTATAATTTCTAATTAAAATCTGATAAATCTATTCCTAATTCAATTTCATCAGTTTCAATGTCTCTATTAAAAACTATTCCAATTAGGAATTCGTTGCATAAAGAAGTTAAAATTACTCTCTTTTGCATAACTTTTAGTTTGAATAACCATTCCCACTTAAATAACGCAAAATCCAACATAATTTTAAAAGATTGCGTAATTGGATTAAGCCTTGTCTTGTTTAAGGTTATCGCATGTCAATAATCTCGAAAGCTTGTCTTTGCTATTTCAATCTCTACTTTGCATGCATCTCAATTTCTTCGACGGTTAAGCAAGCTATTGGTGGGCGTGTACTTAACCTTTGACCCAGAAATAGCTGTAGCTTTCCCTATTTTAAAAAATGCATATTTAAACCCAACAAACTTTGACTATTTTTTTGTCTTTAACGCATCAAGCATAATTTAGGCCTACTACACAATATCCTGGATTTAATTAAAAGCTGTGCTGTGTACGTTGATGCACAATTAAAATTACAGACATTCTTTTTACTCTTCATTTTATCTCTTTCTCCTGTAAGCATGCCTCACATCAAAATCATTTTAAAACCGTAAGTTAATTTTACTCGATCGATCTTATTCTATTTAGCGTTAGACTTTCTAACTAACTAGTTAAAAGAGTATATGTCACGTGAATTTATTTTCTAACTTCCCCGTAATAACTCGTTTTAATGAGAAACCTACTTAAATTACGTTTTTGGCGTTAACGTATCTAAACTTACAAACTAATTAAGCAACCATTGTAAAAAAATCTTAGCTTGAAGAAGTCCAGAAGGTGAAAGTTGATTAATTTTCTATCATCAGGTCCAGATCCATTGTAATTAATCCATGAAGTTAATGCTGGGGATTCAATTCCAGTCTGTCCATCCACATTTCAAAAACCTCAAACCGAGATTAGAACTGCCTACTCGCCTGGAAATAAATTTTTATTCCGTCAGATTCCATCCTGTGCAATAAAACACAAAAGATTATTTTTTACTTTTAAGTAAAGAAATGGCGAAAAGAATATTTTTAATTAGTACCTTTATTATTGAAATCATTCCAAAAGTAGAAAACTTCTTAGGGAAGATGCAGCTCTGTTGAGTAACTAGACGCACTGAATTCCATATTTTAATCTGGTAAACAAAACTAGCCCTTAAATAAAAATTTCAATAACTAATTTCCTTTTTGTATCCGGATTAAGTCAAGTTCACTTACAAAAATGGAAATTATCATGCAAAAGAGGCAGAATTAAACTTTTCTTCATCCTGGTCCTCGCTTACGAAGAATATAAAATAAATCTAACCAAGTTCAATTGATTTGCGCAAGCCAAAGTTGACCTCAGTAAAGAATATTGTCCACGTCATCCTGCAATTCAAACAAAACATAAATTTAGTAATTAACTAAACCACAGTTATAAGATTTTACTTTCTTCTTCTTATGCATTTAGTATTTTATATTGTGACTAAACAGTGAAAATATCAACGTCGTTATAATTTTAAAGCAGGTTTTTAAGCGGTAAAAGATAGTTTAGCAATGTGCAAACTTTTTTATTGATTAAAAATCTACAACTAACCTTGAATATTTTAAATAGTCAATCAGCAGTGGAAGTCTTCAAAAAATACGGTTGAGCTTTAGAACTGCCATAGAACTTTTGTTTCACTAGTAACCGATTATTTTTTATTGTCGTGTAAATTTAAAAATATAAAAGAACTTTAAATCATTTAGGAGAAAAATATATTTTTCAATGAAGATAAATATCCAAGCCTTGCCACATCAGCTCTGTTTCCAGCGTCATTTATTTTCTACGCAATGTTAACTTTTTTCTCGCAGTTCATTTCACTTGTTCTAGTACAATCCTTGGATGTCCAGTATCAGTCAAGTTGTTTTTCTGAATGCCAGAATTTTCTTTCTGTCACTCTGTTCATAATCTCAAAAATAAAAAGCAATACTTTCTTTACGAGTTCTTGTATAAAAACTACGTAATCTCCCCTCTCACTTGTTGCGCTTCAGATAAAAATCCAGCCAGTGTGAGATGTAGTTCATGCATATGAATGAATGAATGGAAGTCTGGTTCTAGAATTTCATTAAAAGAAGGCAACGCAACAAAGTCAGCTTTATCCTTGTGTGGCAGTTAAGATGATGATGAACGCTCTGTTTTATCATTTTCATTTTCATGAATTATTTATTTACTTCTGCACCTCAAGTATTGCATAAACATGAGTATTCAAGTGTTTTTATATCTTTATCGGCTTAAATATTTTGAATGGAAAATAAGACTGAATTTTATTCCACACTTGATATTTTTCGCCAGCCACCTGTCGTTTCGATGGAGAAGGTCTGCAAATAAAAATAAATTATTGAGAAACAATAGTTTCCAAATTGCAATCAGCAGCTTTATTAATTACTCACCTGAATTCAAAACGCGAGTTTCATCGAATCA
>JAANSO010003114.1:0-12056 GCA_036507315.1 Lepidocyrtus fimetarius | reverse complement strand
AAAAACTACAAGGATGAATAATCCGCCTGTGATAGTGCCAAAGATTTGTGTTGTGCTGAAGAAAGGTCTGGGAGTGTAGAAAAAATGAGTGATGATTATGTAAAGGTTCGAAACGCCGATGAAAAGTGAATCCAGAAGGAAAATGAACATTGTGCCCCAACTTAGCTTTGAATTTGATTGAGAAACTTGGTCAAAATTTTTATTAAAACGGAAGGGGATTGCAGGAAGGTAAAAGAAAAGAAAGGTGTGGAGTTTAAATGCGGATTGGGTTAAGGGCCCAATCATTTTGGGGAAATTTGATAAAATTTGATTCTACATTTAAAAAATGTTTAAAGTAGCAGGCAATATTTTAGAATAGTCTAAACCTTGGCAAAACCTTTAAACTTGTCAACAACTAAAAATGAGATGAAAAATGTTTAAAACCCAGTTTTAAACTAGCGCAATAATCTTCTTATTTTCTTAAATATGTCAAACTCCACAAGCAAATGCTTTTTAAAAGCTTATTTCGTATTACCTATCATTTTTTTCTAAACGCTTGATTTAATACGAGAAATATACCAGATTAATATTGCTTCATAATCGTTTTTGACATATTCTAACTTACCTTTGAGTCGTGTTTTGTTCATAAAAGACAATTTTTTTTCTTGGATTAAATAAGTTGATGTTTTAAAAGTATAATGTTACTGGCTTTTAATACAAAGAAATAAAAAATCGATTTTAAAAATTACTTAAATAATCCTTTGGAAGTTTAGTATTTCTCGTTCATTTAACATTTAAACGTGCAAAAAAATAAATAAATTAGTTGTTTTCCACTCTCCGAATTTTCAATTCAACTCGTTCGAGAGAAATATTAAATCCATGCCATGAAGACCAATTAATTCCTACTCCACGCTTATCTCCTTTGCATGGCTTGCACGACGAAGAAAGTTTTTGTTGCAGGTTTGAAAAGGGGAAAAAGACTTGAAAAAAGCTTCCTTCAACGCTCATTCGTTTTTAAAACTTTTTTCCTATTTCAAAGCAGGGCTTCTCTTTGAAAGGTTTTGAAGTTTAACTCAAACGTCGTTAAAGAATTTTACTATTTACAACTTTTTATACTTTTCTGGAAATATTAAATCCATGCCATGAAGACCAATTAATTCCTACTCCACGCTCTGTATTCCCATAGACTACTAGCGCAAATCACGCAGTCGAATCAACCAAACAGTTTGTTTGAAGGAGGGACATGCATGCAGGACACACCGTAAAGGAAGTGAACGGCATTACTATGGACTTTGTTGGAAAGCGCGGATGGGGTCTAGGCTACTTGCGCCCAGGGGAAATTTGCTCCCATATGAAATTTGCTCCCCGGATATCTGCCCCCTTAGGATACTTGCTCCCTGGATTTTTACCCCCATAGGAAAAGTGCTCCCTGGATTTTTGCTACTATATGAATATTGCTCCCCGGATGTTTGCTGCCCACATTAAATTCTGCCTCAAGATATTGATTGAATTTTATTGATGAGAGAATGAATCATTGTAACCGCAAAGACGGCGGCTTTTAATAAATCATGACCAGTTTTGCAATTTCAAATGCAAAATTTTGCACAAATAGGCAAAATATACTAATATGTAGTAAATAGCAAAAAGGAAAGTTAAAAGTAGGAAATACGTAGTTTTTCAGTATTTTTGCTGTATATTACACAAATTGTCAAATACGGCATTATTGGTTACAGAAACAAACTCTGCATAATATATTCAATACCTGTCGCATCGAGCTAGTCTCTAAGTAGGTTTGCTGCTTTTTATACCCTTGGGTTTGGTTTGGTATGAAAAGTGTTATGATCTGGTAAGACTTTCCCATTCAATCAAAACAATCCAGTTTCTTAAAATTTCTCACTGTCTCATAATTGTCTTGATTATGGGATAGTCTTGTCGGTTCAGAGCTAAGGTCAACATTAGGCGCCTAGAATATGGGAATGGAATTGGAAGCATGATGAAAGTACGATGTCATGTATGATTTTTATAAAGGAGCAAAAATCCTATGGGAGCAAGTTTCGTATGGGAGCGAATATCCGGGGAGCAATATTCCTGTGGGGGCAAAAATCCAGGGAGCAAGTATCCTAAGGGAGCAGGTATCCGGGGAGCAAATTTCCGCTGGGCGCAAGTAGCCGGTAACGGCGCGGATGAGGTTTCCAATCAATGTTGGAAATCTTTTTTATGTTAAAAAAGCTACGACAAGGAATTACCTGGAACTTTTAGTTGAAAATATTTAAAACATATTCCTCCTCTCAAAAACCTGAGTATTTTAACATTTATTACATTAGTACCGTCGTCCACTTACAAAATAAGCTACCTGGTTGATTGCTAAAATTATTCAAATATTTTAAAGAATTATTATTTGAATGTTGTTCTGCCATAAGAAATAAATGATTTTCAAAAATTGAGTAAATTACTTAAAGATAAAAATATTTTTCAAGTTATGTGAGTTTTATGCTAGGTTAAAAACTTGTAAAATAGATTGAGGAAATCGATTGTATAAAAAATTGATCCAAAATGGAATACGGAACCGTAGCTTTTGCCATTTGGG
Source organism: Lepidocyrtus fimetarius (assembly GCA_036507315.1). Classification (NCBI taxonomy): domain Eukaryota; kingdom Metazoa; phylum Arthropoda; class Collembola; order Entomobryomorpha; family Entomobryidae; genus Lepidocyrtus; species Lepidocyrtus fimetarius. The sequence goes on along the minus strand of JAANSO010003114.1, from coordinate 9,490 downwards.
TAGTTGCGCAATTTTACCAATAAGCCTAAAACCGGATTTATATTTGTCAGTCCTTCCTTCATAACTCAAACAATTTATTTTCATTTCATCGAAGCTTCCTAAACGAATTTCTTAGCTTTTCTCCTCAAAATAGCGAATATTATTCTACTAAATATGGATTTTCAAAAGCGTAAACCTCTTTTAAAACATAGCGTGGTAACCCCAATGTTTAAAACGGCGTGTGACATCTTTCAAAATCGAAACTGCAAAATTTGCCCCATTCCAGTTAAAATCAAAATCACTTCAAAAACACTTCACATCCAGCTGGAGTCGATTTTTCAATTAAAATACATTCCGTTTCTAATCAGTACTTCTTTAAACTGCGGTTTAATCGAGCTTGGCTCAATCCTTTTCCTTTTCTTTTTATTCTTCTTCACTTCAATCCCAACTCATTTAAATTTCTTCCGTATTTTGTTCTTTTTCTACGTCGGGATCTTTATAATCCTACAAGCTTGTGAATTCTACGTGGTATTCATTGTCGGAAAAGAATTATTTGCTGCGTTGTATCACTGGCTTAATTTAGAAGGTAGGTTTTTTATCAATTTACTCCAAAATCTTTTAAAACAATTTAATTTTTGTTTTCAGCAAATTTGAAGAAGATAAGCAAAACCGAGAATTCTTCAAGAGTTCCGGAATACTTTGGATTGCTAATGCTTTCTCTGGCTGGGGCTGTTTTTCCTTTGACCTTGATTTTACCTTTTATCCTCCTCTCTGCAAAATTAGACTCGCTTTATTTCATTTTTAAAATATTCTCCAACTCCTTTGAATTTGACCTTTCAGGGGCAATTTTCTTCAGGCTCTTGCGTATGTTTTTGACAATTATAACCTGCTATGAATGCTGCCGTTCTCTGTTTCTCCCCACCTTGGTCGGCTTCACTTTTTCTTATACAATTCCTCAATGTTTGAAAGCCCTTTACAAAGCAAACCTTTCACACAAAACTTCTCTGAAAATATTCTCCATAATTCGCTGTCTCTATTCAATATTAGAACTGCATATAAAACTTGGCCTCCTAGCCGCCCTAGTTTGCATCCAGGTCATGCTTTCGATAAATATTTGGCTGATGGCTCACGGTTTTGAAAGGGTTCCCCATTTTGTCTACTTCGTATTTACTTTCCTTTTACTTCCGCTCGTGGTATTGTCGCTGTTTATGCTCTTGTACAGTACAAATTACTGTGTGGAATCAAACAAAGAATTTGTCTGGAGGAGGGAGAAGGACTGTGCGACGAAAAATAAAAAAAGTGAAAGGTACTACTACGGACTTTGCTGGAGGGCTCAGATGAGGTTTCCAATTAAGGTGGGAAACTTCTTTTATATTAATCGAAATACGACGGTTTTTTATTTAGAGCTTTTAATTGACAACATTTCAAATACTTTGTTACTAACAAAAACTTAAAATTATTTCAATTATTTGTCTAGTTTTACGTCGTCTGTACATTTTAATTTTATTTAATAAATTTCTAACACGTTTTATAATGTGCCTAACTCCTTTTTTAATTTCTTCTCGGATTTCCCAGAGAAAGAAAAGAAGCGCTAATGAAATTGCAAAGCCGCAGTATTTAAAAACCATCATTTGAATTCCTTTTGGAACGGGTTGGAGGGTTTTCTCCGTCATTCCATGGTTTTTCTCTGGTCTTTCATCGCCACTGCATTTGTCCAAGCAATTAATAAATCTATTCCGCATGGCCGATTCCTTTTGAAACTTTTTCAGCTTTTTAGAATAATGCATTACTCCATCCAGGGTCCTTGTCCTGGCAAAAAACCTTTCCCATCTGTTGAATATCCCAGACTGGACAATTTGTCCAAGACCTCGGTTTAAAAACTTAACGAAATAGTTTTTTGCCCCGCCGATTCCAACGATATTATCAAGAAATGGGACAGGCGCGTGCTGTGAAATCCAATAAAACTCATTTCCAAGCGTATTCACCTCCGCAAATAACTGTTCAAGTTGCCACACCTCGTCCAACATTGCAAAAGGATTTGAAAGGTTTTTGCCGCTGTTTTCGACTAAAAAAGAGTTGTTCAATGTCAGCCCCGGATCGCTTTTTGAGTTTGCATACCAAAAATCTAATTTCCTAATAATTTTCCGGTAGTATTTAATTTCACGCTGGCCTGCTAATGCTTTATTTTTAAACAGATTTGGCAGATAAGAATAAATCAAGCAAGACACAATATTTTCTTCCGAATCTTTACAAACTGCCCCAGTGATAATTTCTAAATTACTCTCTGACAACTCTTTTAAAGTTTTGGGAACATCCGGTACGTATTTGTAAGTAAATGAAGAAAAGAGATCGGCTTGATAACCCTGTGGGATGATAAGCACTAGCAACGCCCAAATAAACCAAACAGTGAATAACGCAAACCCTCTTTGCTTTGCTACAGGTGACGAGCTGGGGCCCTGAGAGATTAACATGCCAATCACGGAGCCCCAAATTTGCACAGCCTTTCTCCCCAAATTAAAAATTTTTTCGCGGGACGTCCACTTTGCCCCGTTTATTGAAATGTTCACCGCAACAAGGAAACTCGAGAGGAGGAGCAAAGTCCAAGTGATGAAATCGAAAGGTTTAATTAATCCGTCCCGGCTTTGAAGGATTTGCTCCGCCAGGGAAATTTTTTGCACGACTGTGAAGCCAAATTTAATATTGAAGATTGCGTAATTATAAAAATGAAAGTTTTTATCCCTCACATCTGGGTGCCCTGTTAAAGTCACAGTGGTAATGGGTTCTGTAGTTAATAAATTAAGAACCAGAAGACCAGACCGTTCCAAAATAGAAGCGTTGAACTTCCTTGCAGTGAGTAATGCAATGCATTGATGTGAACGAATATTCGGCTGCGGGCTTAAATAAAGCGGACAGATTCGATTTGATCGATCCAATTTATAAAAGAACTGGCGATTATCATAAAACGACGCAGATTGAAAAATTGTCCCACCTTGCATGTCGCTGTGGAGATAGTCCCACATTTTTGAAACATCCCGCCAGGTGGAATACAACCCCGGGGTAATTAGTTTCCCTCTTTCTTTGCATGAACCAGGGCAGAGAAATGATATTTTTGAAAAATCTACAATTTCAAAGAAAACCGCCGACTCTAAAGGAAACGAAGCAAACTCCAGCCTTTGAATATGTTTCTGAAAACTATATTTTTGCTCTTCTTCCGTTGAGTTCTGCAATATCCAAAGAAACCCCGGCTTGAATGTTTCTTTCTGGGCGGAGTAGGCATCTCTTAAAAGCCTTAACTTGTCTTTAAATACAATTCCGACTGTGCAAACGGATTTTATAGCAATGCCGGATAAGGTTGTTAAGTTAGTTAATGAATTTTCTTTTGGGGGTTTGTAGGAGAAGCGGATTGTGTTGCAAATTTTATTGGTGATTTGCACACTCTGAAATCTTATCAAAATCTCAAAATGCTTTGATTCAAGTTGGGGTTCTAAAGGGGTTAAATATGATACTTTGTTGCTTAAATGGTAGAATGTAAACGTGCAGTTCTTAAACGGTTTAAGAATTTTGTCAATTTCCGTTTCAGTATGAACTGCGGATGTAATTACAAGGAAAAATAAATAAACAAAAATAAAAATCATTTTTAATTACAGCTTTTAAAATCCTGACAATGATTAAAAAATTTTGATTAAAGTCAGCAAATAAACCATTCACAACTTTAAACTCATTCCAACTCGTCTTGAAACCTGTTATATCTGCAAGCAATATTTTCTAGACATTTGGCATTCTCTAATATTAAATCTAATCAATAAAAGTACCAAAACCACAGGATTTTTAAAACAAAATGTATAAGACGTAAGATGTGAGCTAGCTTGAAAAATAAGCCAAATGGGCGTGCATTAGGCTTTACATATTTTCGCCACGTGTTTGAATTCATAATCTACCTTTGAAATAATTTTACATGTCATGCAACTCTGAGCAGACGGAACTAGCTTTGTACCTAACAAACGACACGTGTATGAATATCCCTATTTAGAAAATCAACAACAAAAAACTATGAAGAATTGATTTTTACAAGGAGCTCAACTATTAATACAACCATGGATAAATAAATAAGTCCCTTACGGATAAATAATAAAATCATATGATATATTTGAAATGTTCAAGTTAGCTGAAAAATATCTGTAGTATTTTTATTGCGGCATATTTGAAAATTTGATTTTCGGCAGGGAATTGTGTTGCAAATTAGCAAGTAATTTGCAACACAATTCCCTTCTCCTACAAACCCCCAAAAGAAAATCCATTAACTAACTTAACAACCTTATCCGGCATTGCTATAAAAGGTAAAACCCCTCCAGCCAATTGTAAAGTTGCGCAATTTTACCAATAAGCCCAAAACCGGGATTAATATTGGTCAGTCCTTCCTTTACAACTCAAACAATTTTAGTTTTATTTCACAGAAGCTTCTTAAACGAATTTCCCAGCAGTTCTGTTCCGAATAGCGAATATAATTTTACTAAAAATGGATTTACAAAAGCCCAAACCTGTTTTAAAACACAGCGTGGTAACCCCAATGTTTAAAACGGCGTGAGACATCTTTCAAAACCGGAACTGCAAACTTTGCCCCATCCCAATTAAAATCAAAATCACTTCAAAAACACTACAAATCCACCTGGAATCACTTTTTCAACTAAAATACCTTCCGTTTCTAACCAGTACTTCGATAATTTGCGGTTTACTCGAGCTTGGCTCAATCCTTCTCCTTTTCTTTTTATTCTTCTTCACTTCAATCCCAACTCATTTAAATTTCTTTCGCATTTTGTTCTTTTTCTACGTCGGGATCTTTATAATCCTCCAAGGTTGTGAATTCTACGTGGTATTCATCATCGGAAAAGAATTATTTGCTGCGTTATTCCACTGGCTTAATTTAGAAGGTAGTTTTTATCAATTTATGCCAAAATTATTTAAAACAATTTAATTTTGTTTTTAGCAAATTTGAAGAAAATAAGCAGAACCGAGAATTCTTCAAGAGTTCCGGAATACTTTGGATTTTTAATGCTTTCGCTGGCTGGGGCTGTTTCTCCCTTGACCTTGATTTTACCTTTTATCCTCCTCTCTGCAAAATTAGACTCGCTTTATTTCATTTTCAAAATAATTTCCAACTCGATTGAATGGGACCTTTCTGGGGCAATTTTCTTCAGGCTTTTGCGACTTTTCTTGACAATTATATCCTGCTATGAATGCTGCCGTTCTCTATTTCTCCCTACCTTGGTCGGCTTCACTTTTTCTTATACAATTCCACAATGTTTGAAAACCCTTTACAAAGCAAACTTATCACACAAAACTTCTCTGAAAATTTTCTCCATAATCCGCTGCCTCTATTCAATACTAGAACTTCATATAAAACTAGGCCTCCTGGCCGCCCTTGTTTGCATCCAGGTAATGCTTTCGATAAACATTTGGCTGATGGCTCACGGTTTCGAAAGGGTTCCTCATTTTGTTTATTTTGTATTCACCTTTCTTTTACTTCCGCTCGTGGTATTGTCGCTGTTTATGCTCCTGTACAGTACAAATTACTGCGTGGAATCAAGCAAAGAATTTGTCTGGAGGAGGGAGAAGGAATGTGCGACGAAAAATAAAAAAAGTGAAAGGTACTACTACGGAATTTGCTGGAGGGCTCAGATGAGGTTTCCGATTAAAGTGGGAAACTTCTTTTATATTAATCGAAACACGATTGTTTTTTATTTAGAGCTTTTAATTGACAACGTTTCAAATACTTTGTTGCTAACAAAAACTTAAATATTAATTTAATTATTTCGGAATATATTCATAGTTGAATTGTTAATTATTTTAAATAGAAATGGAAAGAATTTAGCTGAATGGACTATTGATGATTTGGAAAATAACATATTTGGGTATTTTGCATATGAATAAATATGTGGTTGTATATTTAAAACGTTATCAAGCAAAAGATATTTGTTAACTGCTAAAATTATTTTCCGTAAATTAATTACAAATCTAGTGCTAATGTTGTGCAAGTCAGTTGATTATTTTACTGGTTTGATAAATCACGTCCAGAGATCATTTTAATTTTGAAAATACATAATTAAAACTTTTCAAACAATTTACCTTTACGTTTTTGCTCAATATAATCGGCAAATATGCCGCAATAAAAATTCTACAAACAATAAAAAAATTAAGTTTTCCACAACGACCGTTATAAAAAATATTTTTCAATCGTTCTGTCAACAACTTAAGCAGTTATGCTCGGATAGAGCGCAAAACCTACTTTGTCAAACATACTAACATAATATATTTTCATTTCTTTATATTCTAAGCCACCCCTAAGCTTATATTTTTTAAACGGTTCGATTCTTTTTAAAGAGCATGAGATCAAACAATAACTTATCAAACTGTTTAACTATGTAATTTTATTCATTTAATCCAGTATCTCATAGTGCAAGCAATTTTCCAATGAAGCCACAGTCTCCTCATTTTAGTAAAACTCGTTTGATATAAAAAATATAAAGCTTGAAATGGACTGGAAAAAGATAGTACCATTTCTCTATATTACTTTGCAATTTAAACTTACTTTTGCAAACAAAGATTTTTACCTTTATTGGAATACACTGGAATTACCAATTCACAACCCAAGTTTAAGATCGTTTGATAATCAATTATATTCCGTTTATAAAAATCAAACAAGTTCTTTTGTCGATTTTAACGAAATCGCTTCCCCATCCAGTCTGGACAACTGTTTTAATATTATCACTAATTTTATGGGGGTTAATCTCCTTGGTATTTCCAATCCTGTCATTATTCGCAAGCCAACTCCTGCTTTAATTCTTTCAAATAGACGGAAAAGAACACTATTTTGGATTTCAGAAAATAAATACTCCATTTCAAAGAAAGATATTTTGTCAGTCTGTCTTACTTACCCGGACAGGGAGGGAGGGTTTAATGATTTCAGTTTTCTTGATCGTTGTACTCAAATAGATTTTTTAAAATTTACAAATAAAGCAAAACCCTGGAACTGCGAAATTCACTACGACCTTTACCCCCCGGAAATATCAAAGAAAAGAAACGCAGAAAAAATTGAGAAAAAAATGAACTACAACAGCTTTGTCTACCCACACGTGTGGCATTTTGAAGCAAACGAGACATTTGCCGAGTTCCAAGAACTTTCTAAACCACTTCCTTCTTCAACTTTAGTAATACACTTTTTTCTAGTTCCATTTCAAGTTTGGAACCCGATCGATGTAATATTCAATCAACGAACCATAATTCTTCAAAATTGGGTTCATAAGGCACTAAAACTCGCATATGATACAAGTATTGGCGAATACAGGAATAAGGGATTGTATGCAAAATCGGCTGTTTTCATTTTAGTAAGATATTCACAGAATGCAGATTTAGCCAAAAATATTGAATACCACTGGATAGCACCAGAGGCTTGTCCAAATTGTGATGTATATATCTATATGACTACGTATCCAATGCAAATTAAGACAAGGAAGTTGGCAGAGCTAGTTAAATTTACTAAAAAGGTATGCTCATGACATGTCGCTCGCTCCCACACAAACGGTATATGTTTTCTGGGTTATTTTGTGTTGCTGAACACAATTCCGAAGTCATTTTTCGGGTTCCCTAAAAAGCTTCGACGATATGCATATTTTAAATATTTTTTATAATATGCATGACCTAGGGTGGAGTAAAGAGAGCCGACCCGACAAATAGACCCGACTCACTAAGAATACTAATGTTTTGAGCCGTGTAAAGAACCCAATGATTTGCTATAAAGTTATTCAGCAATATTGAACTAACTATTATTCCGGTAGAAGTGATCATTATAAAAGATTAAATTGTCATATAATACTATGGCAAGTAGCATATCCTTTAAACGGAAATAGCTTGTAGTCAATTTTTGCAAACTTGGATTTTAAAAAAAAAATAACTTTTATCCCACTGCTTTTACCATAAAACTTTTAGTAAATGCAGTTTCACCTTTGGCCGTTATAAAAAACGACGATGTATTCATTGCGTTTTATTACTCGCTTGAAAAACTAGTCATGAGATCGGTATGTTAGTCTGTCTTTCCGTCCGTCCGTCTGTTTCCACGAAAAGTCAAAAATGCCTTAACGACTGACAAACACTCAGCAATTATGGACTAACGGTTTAGAAATGACGGTTAGAAAATCTTAAATTGTAACATATGGCAAGTAGCATATCATTCGAGCGGAAATAGCTTGTAGACAAACAACATGCAAATATTTTTGCAATATTAAAAATAATTTTTGCAAACATTAAATTAAATTTTTTTAAAAGTTTTTAAGAATTTTTTTTTGCTTTTAGTAACGGTTTAAGCTTTAAATACCATTAGTCGGCAAATTCGGGTGTCAGTCGGGTGAGTCGGGTCGGCCTTTTTTACTCCGCCGTGACCTAGTCCCTTTTATTCTATTTATCATGTAACGTAATTCATGGTAACTCGGAATAGAGTGCGAATTTTTGTAAGATGTGAATTACAAAAATAGATTATTTTTATGCTCTTTCGATTGAAAGAATCAAAAAAATCAATAGGATTTTCCATATAGACTATGCATAGGTAAATTATTTAAAACTTAAATATCTACGAGGCTTTTGAAGGAACCATAAAACTGACTTTAGAATCGTTCTCTACGGCCCAAAATACGGCAGAAAACAAATACTGTTTGTGTGGAGCGAGTGACATGTCATGGGAATACCTTTTTAGGTATTCAAAAGTAATGCTGAACTTTGGATAATAAGGCCTGGATCAAAATCAGAACTATTGCTTGAGAAACTTCTCAAATGTGATAAAAGCCTTGGAAAGGTAGATATAGAGCAAGTCATTGTTCACAGTTGGTTCTCAATCTTGGGAAATTTCACTTTCTTGTATTTGCCCATCATCAACCCATCCGAAAATAAATTGTGCCTAAACGGCGTTGCAAATCAGCCAAGGAAAATCAACATGAATCTACTAAACTCTGGATTATTTCCAGAAGTCTACTTCCACTCCGACTGGGGAAAACCGCTTCACCTTCCTCTATCTATCCCAGATCCTACTAACTCATTCAGGTTTTTAACTTGCGCCACAAAAGGAAAACGGTCGCTTCCTTTTTATGAATTAATTTCAACTTACGATGAATACATTTGGCTTGGGATTGTTGCGACTGGTGTTATTTTCTTGCAAATATGGCATTTAGTTGATCGATTTAATCAAAATGTAGATAAACAAACATCTCCTGTTACCAAGCTAATTTCTTTAGGAAAGGTTCTAGTAGATCAAGGAAACCCTTTCCCAGAACAAAGAACCAATCCAGTGAGAATCCTGATCTTGGCGTATCTATTGGTAGGAATCATTCTTAGTAACGGCTACAAAAACGAAAACGTTTACAAAATGGTAACTCCCTGTCAGAAAACTTGGGATATTTGGAGATTTGTCTGCATGAAGAAGTTGGCTTCTTCATGGACTCAAAATCGATCTTTGTTCAGTTTCGTT